>OX456523.1:215560434-215660434 GCA_949748255.1 Eustalomyia histrio | reverse complement strand
CTATTATCATGCCAAACTATTTCAAGGCAGGCCGTCAAGGGAGAGACTTCCCCTTTTGCTCCTCTCGATAGAAATTTCCAAAAGCCCGCCTTGTCAGTAATTATACCATACTCCAAGAAACATCTTTGTAGAATTTTAGATTTTTTTTACAACTCCACGTAGGAATTCCAAAAATTCAATTTTACCAATTAAATAGCCCATACTGCAGAGAAGATATTTTTCAAATTTCGTGCTTTCAGCCCAAAGGGTTTGTGCAGGCCATCAAAGGGGAGACGTTTCCGCTTTTGAGCCTTCCTGTAAGAATTTCAAAAAATCCCTTTTCAGTGGGTGTTTACGCTGGAAGAGGAGTGCATGTACCAAATTTAGATTTTCTGAAACCTTTTTGCTCTATGAATCCCCATTTTTAACACTGGCAAACATTGAAAGTATACCTTATTAGTGAGATAGCCCATACTTGAGGGAATGAATATTTTACATTTCAGGTTTCTAATCAAAGGTGTTTCGAGAGGTAGTAAAGGAGGAGATTTTCCCCTATTGTGCCCCTTCCTGTAGAAATTTTCGAAAATCCCATGTAATAGCATGCCTACGCGATTATAAAAACGATAGCTCCATTGTACGCTTTATATACCAGATATTTAGTTTCTAAAATGCACTTATAGTATCTTGTTTTGTAATACAAATTTAACAGATCGTGCTTTATTATACTTATGCACTAAATTTGTTTTAAAACTAAAAAACAACACCCCTTTATCACGTCATTAAATTAAAAATGTTTATTGATTTTAACAATCAATGGCTGAACATTAAAAAACATAATTAAGCTTAAAAAAAAACTCCAATCTAACTATTGCTCTGAACACACACTTAAATTAAGTTCATTCAATTATCACAATAAATGTCATTGTTTAGCACAATCTCATAAAAATGTCATACAACATATAGAAAATGAACAACATTTATTAAATGCTACATAAAAAAATAACCAAAGTAAAACATGCAACTAAATGTAGCAGCAATAATCAATACAAGTTAATAAAATGTATTGTAAGTTAAGAAAAAACAAAAACTAAATACTCTGTTTAATGTAAAAAGGGTGTGGTAGAAATATATTAAAATGATTATTTTATATATAGGATATTAAAAAAAAATATTGTATGAATTGGGAAAAACAAGACCAATAATGCACATTGGGGTAAAATATATATGTAATAGAAAATAAAAAATGTTTTAGCCTGTAAAGAGTTGCCATACAAGAATAAAGCAATTTACTTTCAGAATTTCATTTGTTGGCACAATAGACAAAAATATTAAAATAAGAAAATATTTAACAAATATGCAAATCTTTTCAAAGAAAAAATTATATATTTCTCTTAGAATAAATCTCGATATTTTTACAAATAATTTTGTTCTAGAAATCAGGCTGCACCATTATGCCACTAGCTGTACAACAAAAAAAAACACATTTCTTATCAAACATTTTTATAACCGTTTTCCATTTAAAATGGAATTTATAACAACCAACAAATAACTGGTAGACATTAACAAGTTAACAAAACTTCAAAATATCAATAAATGCGATCAATACAGTAAAAATAAAAACAAATTCATACAAGTACTATAACGTTCATTTATACATGTTAAACATATGAGAGGAAATATGTATTGCAAGAATGAATAAACATAAATATGAATTTTTAAATGACTTTTGTATATTTCTTTAGCGGTATTATGATAGAATAGGTGACAAAAGGTTGGTATTTAAAATTGTTATGGCATAAGTGGTAGTGGCAAAGGCAGCTAAATATCTTGTCATACATTTTAATGTGGATACATAAAATCAGGTTGGTTTTCTCTATGCAGCTCAATTAATTCTTAAAATGTTTTATTTTTTATATTGTCTTAGTTTGTTATTTGCTTGCAACAAATTATACCAACAAATGCTAATTATGCAAAGCTTTATAAAAGCGACAAAAATTAAAATAAGTATGCTATTATGTTTAGCACGCGTTTTAACGTTTGCCGAAATTAATGTCACATATGTGTTTCTTATTTTTTTTTTCTTTTGTAAATGGCTAGACAGTTAATATGCAGAAAAAATATGCTAACGGAAGTCGATGTACAAATTTTGTGATTATTTATAATAGATAAAATACTTGTTTTTGAATGTTTTATAGTTTAAATAATATAAAAATTAAGAAAATTGTTTAATACTTTGTATTTTTGTGTGTTTTAAAACAAAAGACCTAAGACACAAACGTTGATTCTTTTTAATAGCACTTTTAACAAATTTCTGTCTTCCCGTAAAAAATAGTTAAAAATTGATTGTGGCATCAAACGTTTTGCGAACAATTACAAATTAAGTTAGAAAAAAATTAATTTATTAATTTTAAGTCTTTAAAACTCAGCAAAAGTTTTTATCACTCTTAATGGGCCAGATCATAATGTCTGAAAACACTTCTGTGGTTTCTAGCACCAATGGCGTATTTCCATTTGTCACGATTTCGAGCTATTGATCTCTTACTTTTCATTTTTTTTATAATGTGAACCAGTTCCGATAATTATTATTTTATTTTTTTTTTTTTGGTAAAGAACATAATAACTTTTTACTAAAATATTTTGCAGCACTAAGGACGTTTGTCGACAAAGGTTTGTTTGCAGTACATAAAAACGTTTGAACACATTTATTAATAATTTCTACTTCAGTTATTACGACTTACGCTGTTTTGTCTGGACTTACTTAAAGTATTTCATTAATTTTTGAGTTATTATTTTTGTTTCCTTTTTAATATAAAATTAGCTGTTAGTTACATCTACTTGTTAGTTGTCTGTTTTTTTTTATGAAATTTCTTATTTCCGCTAAAATATATCGTTACACAGAGACTTACTTTGTGTAACAATATGTTTCTTTTTATTCTTCTCCAGGATTTTTTCTTTTTAAATTTTTTGCATCAAATCATACTGACTGACTGACTAAACTGACTCACTGACTCACTAAACGGTAACCTCTCTGCTGTAGGCATCCGCTTAGACGGAATTTTTAGAAATTTACATGGGAAGGAGCAAAGTCTTCCCTTGTCGTTCTACCCAAATTCTATTGGCTAGTAACCAACACTCAGAAAAAAAAGTTAGTAGAAAAATTTGTAAACGGTTTTCAATTTTTGTACTGATTTTTAGTTCAAAAAAATATTATTTAGCATATTTTTTTGCTTTTTACACTACAGATTACAGAATTTTTGCAGAATATTTACAAATTTTTGTTGCTAATTTTAGAAATTATTTTACTAATTTTTGAAAACGGATTTGCTAAAATTAGCAAAAAAAAATTTACTAATTTTAAAAAAGTTGATATTGAAGGAAATGTTATTTCTAATTAAAACTTACGCCTACAAACTTAAACTGATTTAAAATGTTACATAGATTAAAAAAGGGATCGGAAGTAAAGATACCGACTCATCCACTAAACAATTAAAATTTGAGCTTAAAAGTAAAAAAAAATTAATAAAAATATTTTTCCAAACAGAAATTACCAAATTAAAACAAAATGATAAATTGGATTGTGTTTTTTCAATTTTTAAGCCTTTGATTTTGTATGAAAATTTTTTTTTAATTTAAAATAAAAAAATTTTGAGTTCGGTAAAAAAAAAATCAAGTTTAAGTAAATTTTTTTGCTGATCTCAGCAAACAGAGTTTAAATTGCACTTTAGAAAAAGTTTACTAATATTTAGTAGAGGCAACTCATTTTTTCTACAAATTTCATTGTACTACACGTCAGTAGGCATGTTTTGCTAAGATTATCAAAAAATTTAGCTGGGCTTTAATTAGCAAGATTTCGCGTAATAACAGCAAAATTTTCAGTTGCAATTACAGACTTTTTTGGTGAGTGTAAACTGTAAAATATGTATTCCTTTTGTAAATTTCGCCAGGGACGAAGTAAAATAGGGGTTTAGTGGGAAAATGTTTCCCTCTTAACGGCCTGCCCTTGATATGAAGTTTCGGTTCGTCCGGCAACGTCATCTGTTTAAACGGAATTTTTCGAAAAATTCTACGTTGGGGGGAGGGAAAAAAATGGGAAATTCTTCCCCTTGACGGTCTGCCCAAAGGCATGGCCAAACCCTCTTAGGCACCTGAAGCATAACCTCACTCATGAAGTACATTTAGTAATTTTGCCAGCGAAGTGGTCAAAATGGGGAGTTAAAGAGCGAAAAGTTCCCCCTTAATAACATGCCAAACCACTGGAGCTAGGTTAGTTTGTAAGAAGTTTCCTAATCCAGCATACACAACAGCTTAGATGGGATTTTTGAAAAATCCGACGGGTAGGGGCAAATTCCCTCTTTGATGACCTGACTGGAGCTAGGTTAGTTTGTAAGAAGGTTCCTATTCCAGCGTACACAACAGCTTAAATGGGATTTTTGGATAATCCGACGGGTAGGGGCAAATTCCCTCCTTGATTACCTGTCAAGACCGCTTTAGCTAGATAGTTAAAGTTTGATGTATAGTTTGCTCCTTAGGCAGAGGTCATCGCTAATACGCCATTTTTGTAAAAAAGGAGAAAGTCTGCCCCTTGATGGCCTGCCCAAACCCCTTTGGTTAGATAACTGAAATTTAAACTATGTGCATCCCGCAAAGTGGGCCAACTCACTCATAAGAACATTTTATTAATCTTAAGAGGGACAGAGGTATCAATAGGGTCTCAAAGTCGCCCCGGAAGGGACTATCCGATCTTTTGGAGCTAGAAATTTGAAATTTGATATAAAAGTTTCTACTCCGATATACATTCAAATGGAATTTTTTAAAAATCTTACTGGTAGGGGAACAAGAGGGAGACTTCGCCCTCTTTCCATCCTGCCAGCCTTTGAAACTAGGGAGATCAACTTTTGTATGTAGTTTTCTCCTTTTAAATTTATACTGGGAAAAAGCGATTTTTTAAATTTATACTGGGAAAAAGATGCCGCTTGACGGCATGCCTTAAACTGAAAATGTGTTTCTTTCTCGGAGCATTTCTAAAGACAGAAACATTATTGGAAAATAGTTACAAAACTCTGTTTGTAATATTAAACAACTCTCATAGAATATTTTTATTACTACCAAATAAAAAAAATTTTAAAAAAGGCACCACCAATGCACAAAACTTTATGTTATTATTTTGTAACTTCAATTGTTTTATCCAAAGAATTTTAATAAAAAAATAACTATTTATAAACATTTCAAATCAAACTTGAATTTTTACATTTTTTTTTAATTACTTAAAATTTTGTGATACTTTTTAATGTGCAGGTATCGGTATGAAAGGAAAATTAATTATTAAATTAAATATTTGTTAATAACTAATTTACTCTTTTTTGTGTTTTTTTATAAAAAGTATTATTTCTTTTTCATGAAAGAATAATTATAATGATAAGTTACTATTATTATTCTTTGCTGAAGATCCTACACAATGGAGTAGCGAAATATTGAAAAAAAAACTTTAAGATCAAAGAATAAATTGGTTATTAATAAAATTAAAAGCTTAAAAGATAAACATCAAAAATATGAATTTCACAAATTTTATTTCATAGCAAAGCAAAGCTTAATTCACTTAAGTCAATTATGTTTGAGGCTCAACTCACTAATAAGATGGGACAAAAGTATCTCCTGTGACGTCCTGCCGAATTCTTCATCCCTAGAGACAGATTATTCTAAGATGTCTTTCTTTATCATCAAATTAGATGTGTTTAGGTTGAAGTACTTTCAAATTAATGTTTTAGAATTAAAAATTAAGCTAATTCGATGGAAAGTAATTTTTTTTAAATTTTTTGTAAAAAAGATAGAAAATGTCTTAAATAAAAATTCAAAATATTTATGTTCTGTATATTACTCAAATGTAGGTTAAAACAAAAAAGCTATCATTGGTCAAAATAATATTGATCCTTGAGCTAAATTATAAAGAATTAATAAAGATACTTCTAGTATATCAAATATTGATAAAATTTTATAACAGTGGTAAAATTTTAAACGCCTAAAATTGCCACTTTCTCCTAACATTCAGAAACAGCTCTAAAGATTGTCATCTTCCCTAATTTCTCAAAATCTCACCGTCCATATTCCCCAAACAGAAAGTTACAAAATTTTTCCCATAACCGCAGTAACCCCTTAAAAATTATTTTATGTATTGAAAATATTTTATAACAATTTGTTATACATTGCATATGTTTTTTTTTTCCAACATGTAATTTATTTTACATTCAACTTGAACTTAAACGAGAAAAACCAAATACATACATATAGTTTTTTTTTCTAGTTTAATGTCCATCGCATTATGTCAAATACTATACGAATATTTGTCAATTCACTGTATATCTTACACTTACTGTTCTTTTAGCTCTAGTTTGGTTTTTTTTAACGATAGATTTTGTTACTTAAGTCTTTATTGGTGTAATTAATGAAAATCCCCTAAATTGTGGACACAATAAGGTCAATACTATGGTCTTAGAGCTTAAGCTGGCTGGTGATGTAGAGTGAATTTTTTTGTATAAAACTAAAAAAAAGCACACCTGGTTGCAAAATCATTTATTTATAAGTATTTACATTTTTTTTATTTTGCAATTTAGTTTTTCATACCTATTTTGACTCATGTTAAAGTCATTGTTTTACAAAACTGGAATTTTGTCTTAGAGAGAGAGATGAAGTAAAAGGCCACTGAAGTTATAATTTATATATGCACAAATACCATAATCATAAAATTTATGAGAATTAATAAACTATAAATGTATAAATATGGATTTAAAAATAATAAAAGAATTAATTAAGGAAATTGTTGTTAAAATTTCAGCAATAAATTTTATCTAAGAATCGCATACATACCAGAGAACTGCATTTGCTGATTGCAAAACGTTCATACGCAATCAACACAAGAATAAATATGTGTTTGCGTTCATACGCTGAATATACTCCAACACACATATTTGTTGATGATTTTAAATCAATCAAACGATGTGCAAATTGTTTTGTCACTGATTTATAATCATCGGTCGTTGTTAAACCATTGTTTAATTCTGTTAATTCGAGCCAACAATAATTATTTTGATGTAGAATAAATCAGAAAAAACAACAATCAACGTGTATGAGTGTAATCATAATTAAAACAAAATAGTTTCTTATCTATAAAAAGGGGGTGGTTTTGTAAAAAAAAACATATTTCATAAACGTTATATGTATATTAGGTTGGGTCTAAAATACGTTTTTTTAGAATTTTTATTAGGAATACCAAAAATATTGTTCTCTGTGAATATTTTTTTTTTTTAACTTAGGTCGACATCTCAGGCGCGCCCAATCCGGTTAAAGTTAAATATTGCCTAATTTTCCTATCAAAATAAATGAAAAAAAATTTAGACAATATTTAATTTTTTCCGGATTAGGCAAGCCTGAGATATCGACCTAAATTTTTTTTCCAAAAAAATATTTATATTTCACAAAGAAGAATATTTTTATGACTAATAAAAATTCTAAAAAAGCGGATTTAAGTCCCACCCTAATGTAAACAATATCATTTATAAAATGTGTTTCTATTTCGTTTTAAATATGAATACGCGTTGTTTATTGCTTTTTCTGATTTATTCAATGCTGACTTTTTGTTGAGTGATTACATTTGCATAAAACATAATCGACAGATGATTCACACTTCAGTAACATGATGCTGATTTTATTATACAGTAAATTTTGTTGAATTATTAAATGTGAACAAGAATTTTTGTGTATGATTAAATCAAGAAAAAAGTTGATTTTGCAGTTCTCTGATACATACGACAAAATCGGTTGATGTAAACTAATATTGGTTTCAACAACACATTTTTGTTAGTGAAACTGAATTTTGGTTTCAACACCCAAAATATTCAGCAATCACATTTGAATTAGGTTGTGCTAACCGGTGTATATATTCTTAGATAAAAATAAAAATTTATTTTGTGTAATTTTTAGTTATTAGAATAAAGGTCACTTCTCAATCTAAATATTATATTATTTTTGAGGTTATTATAATATGTATTACAAATTCAAAGAAAAATCTTGACATTAACTTTGTCTTAAGAGAAACAAATTTATAAATAACTGAAATAAAGACAATTGTCTTAAACTGATTGCCTACTGGGTTAACATTTGTTATTTTATTGGTTAGCTTCAAGAGGGTGTAGCAATTGAAATGTATTTAAATTAAAGTTTTTACCCACTAGTTACATGTGTTAAACTTACTTGCATATAATCATATCTAGTTTTGCTCTAAAATAAAGTACAATGACTTTTTAAAGAAAAAAAAAATTGGAAATTTCTCCTGTTTTTTATAAAATTTTTTTTTAAGTTAAAAAGAATTGATTTTTTTTTTGTCTTGTAGGAGTTTTAAGGCAACATAAATAACCGTGATATCGCAACTTTCAATCAATATTGTATTTTCATTTTCATTGTAATGTATATAACTTTGTTGCTGTTGTTGGTTAAGCCTTTAAGATAATTTTTTAACAATTTTTTTTCTTGTAATGACCAGTAAATATAATGGACACTCCCCAATATTTGGTATGCAGTGATTTGGGATTTATTTTTTGTTTTACAATATGATTAAGATTTTTTTTCCTCAAAAAGTTTTCTTAACCTTGTCATTTTGTTAAAAGGTATTGGCATAAATAATACATTTGAAAAATTAATGAAAATTGAAAGAGGGCCAAAATATTTTTTTATATTTTTGTCTAGGTATAAATGTTTGTGTCTTAAGTCTTTTGTTTTGTGTTAAGAAAAGCCTTAGTAATTAACATTGAAAAGAAGGGTGCCAAGTATGTATTAGAATTTCCTGACAAAATCTATTTAAAACAGTATATTCTAAAAAAGAATATTTTCTTAGAATAATAAAACTATTTTTCAGTTAGTTAAAAGTAAAGGATTTTAGCTTTATGCCTCCACCTATGTTTCACAAATCTCCTTTTACTCATCGGTATTAGATGCCTGTAATACTAAAGAAAATATAAATAAATTGAAGTATTTTAAATATTTGGTAGCGTGCTAGCTTATCAGTGCGGGTATCGTGGGTTTAATTTCCACCAGAGGCTCTGGGCTGTTTTCGCTACAACAAGCCGATAAACTTTGTTGCTTGTGCTAGGTTAGGGTATAAGGATATAATTTGTAATTATGTGGTTTAAGTAAAAAATAAAAATAAAATAATTAAATTTGTATGTATTGTTGATCTATTATTTTGTAAATGAATAGTATTAATAGGACTTTGCAAAGAAACGTGAACATTTTATTAGTAAATTATAGAGAATAAAAATTGAAAACGTCAACAGAGCCAACAGAACAGTTTTCAGGTTTTTTAATTTGTTTCCAAACACTCAATATAAAAAAGACAATTATCAATAAGCAATGGCCAAAGAGTAGAGCGTGGATATTGCGAAGGGTTGTGTAGAGGCAACCGAAAATATTAAGTATTCTATCCTGCTGGCTCTTATATTATTTTTTTTATAAATCTCCTACAACTTTATTACTTACGCGTTTATGAATTGTGACAAAAAGTTTTCTTTCATCAGCTTAGGTAAGCTCGCGCAGGTAGGTTGTTGAGTTGGGGTGGGTGGGATTTCACGGCGCTCAGACTAATAAAAATGTCTCCATATAGAAGTTAAAGATTGAAGAAGAACTGAGGAGTGCCAGCATATAATTTCCAAACTTTCTTATAAACCTGAGAAAATCAAGAAGGGGTTGTTTATGAGCAAAGTTAATTAACAAGACGTCACTTCAAAAAATGATCTGTTTGGTTCTGCAGACAGCTGCACAGCAACAGACAAAATTTTTTGTCTTGTTCTCTTTCACCAAACATGAATCATGCAAGGGGTCGTTGAAAATAGCCATTATCGCCATTTGACGAGCACAAGTATTGTGTCTCTTAATCAGGCGAGAAAGCTTCCGCTAGTCAGATCTACTTAAACCAAGTAGGTATCGTGCCCCACTCATATCTGGTTTGCCTATAAAATACTTCGTTCCACCGCAGTTAGTTCCGTCTAAGTCAATTCAACGTACTAACCATGACATGCTGATATCCAACTGCGGTTTCGCATTCATGGGAGTTGACACCCATCCAATGTTTGTCAACCAGTCGGATATTTCATGGTCGGAATACCCTTATGACTTCGTACCCATGTAATATAGACCCTGATTAACATAAAAGTCTTGTTTAGAATGTTTATGCACACCTAAACAATTTTGCAGTAAGTGATCTCTTATTTAAGATACTATTACTCCTGATCCTCCATCTGTTATCAATTATCCAATTTGCCACATAAAAAATGTAAAACAATTACAGTCTGAAGGAATGTTGTCAGTTTGCCCATGGTATCGTCAAAATACCAACCGGATCCAGTACCGTTAGAGTTACAAGTTGCATCGGTGTAAAATGTATCAAAATATTTTCCAAGTAAATCAGTTGTGTTTATCCCAGTCCTGCTTACTCGTAATAATTACTTTCATACTTTCAATACAGGGTATCCTGATATCCAAATGCTTTAGAAGCATCGTATGTATAAAGTACCGAGAGCCTCTCATAAATAATACCATGCCATGGGTTGCAATCCATATGCCAGATACCATTCTTTCGAAGTCTGCAATCACCCTTTATATAAATGTCCAGGGATAGATGTTCAACGTCATGCATCAAAAGCATCACCAGGTAAGGTGCTCATAGTACCGGTAATACCCAGAGCAACAGCGGGGGTAAAGATCTTCATAGATGTTTCTTTAAATTTTGTTACAAAATGATAAATTCAGAGTTGTCCTTAAACGTTATAAGTCTTAAATCATTATATTGTCTTATATCGAATTCCAAAACTAAATCACAAGAGATAGAAAGTGTGAGCAGAGAGAACTCTCTGAAAGAAATAAGGGACGTCTTGTTCCGCTCCTAAGCCAGAGCAGATGTAAGGTGCTGCTTCCAGAACCTTCGTAAGATGTTGGCAGTACATCTTCCAAGGAGATGACTTACGTACGGTATGCCTGCTTTTTTAAATGCGTTCCTGGATTAACAGAGTACCTTAAGGATGTGTCCAAGTCCGCTATATATCAGAATTGTCTTGAAGTCAAACTGGATGGGAAAAAGTTACCAGAATATTTTAGGATTACTGCAATACACTTAATGCAGGCCACCTATTGTTGTCTGAGTTTTGTGAATGCAGCTACATTTTATACGTCAGAATAATAAAAAAAAATATGATATTATATGATAAACGTGTGTCGTTCTTACTAAAACCAATTTTGAATGGCAACAAAGACATTTGCTTTTAAATTAACTAAGAATCCAGTTATTTCTGAGTGTTAAAAACAGTTTAACATGCAGTAAAAATAACTCAAAACTACTTAAGGGCTTATATAGTCAGTATGCCTGAATAAATCCATATTTCCAGAATTTTTCCTAAGAAAAGCTTTTAAGTTATAAAATTATAATTTGTACATTGTTAAATTTTATTAAAAAAATTTAATATGTAAAAATAATTATTTTAACCACTTGAAGTGGTACCATATTTAATATATATATAGAAAACAAATGGTATAATATTTCTCCTTCATACTTGGTACGAATGAGACTGTTTGAGAGAAAATGTCTAAGAAGTTGAATATCCCTGTACAGATCAACATCTGGCATTTTTACAAAGTATATTTTGCACAAAAAACCGTACAATGTATTAAAGATCAGTAGAATTGATAACTTTATAATAAATTTGATAAGGAATCACATTCTAAGTAGCATGGAATGTTATGAAAATAACCTAATATACTATTCAAAAGGGTTTTATTCCACCAGAGGCTTTTCTGTTTCTTGATAAATATGTTTATATTCAAAATCAAACGGGTATACCTTTAACCTGGCACATACATCAAGGCGCTATCATGCAATCAACTTACTCCTGATAATACAAGGTTTGATACCATTGTTTTTCTTTTAAACTTTAAAAGATTTAAGTAAGTTTTTTTAAATTTTTTCTTACGTTTCAATTAATATATTATTACAAATTATGAACAAATGTAATTACTAAGTAAATATATATTACCAAAAGTAAAATTATATGCTTATATAAATTATACTTGAGAGCCCGATACTAAGGACTGTGTATTATAAGTTATAAAGTATCCACAATTTGTTTATTTATAGTTAATTTAATAACTATATAATTTTGAATAAATAAACATAAATAAAAAAATATATAGAAAACAAAACGGTCTTTTTAATAAAAAAAAACAAAATAAATATATCGAAAATATAAAAAAACGACTAAAAGGAATAATCCCGAAAAAAAATCTTTTTACGTAAAAAATTTTTTACAGCTCACGAACCGTTAAGTGAGTCATTTGAATTTTGGCTTACGCGTGATTACGTGAATCACACAACTTAGTGCCACGTGCCCACCTCTAGTTTAAAGTAAGTTTTACAAAAAATAAAATATTGTTAGTGTAAAAACTAAAAATTATGCCCCTCCACCAAAAGTGAGGCGTGGATTCGGCACTGGATAATATAATGTTTTATTTTGTAATTGAAAATAAAATAATTTTTGACAAAAACAGTTTAGAGAAAAGGGCGTTGAGAAGAGTTTTGTGTAAAATTCGATTTTTTGACCGAACTAGTTTTAAAATATACTAGTTTTTATACCAGTAAATACAAAACTTGTTCTTAGAGTGATCATCCTGAACCAGTTGTGTACTAGTTTAGTAGTATCGATGTAGGGCCTGTTAAAAAAGTGACTAAAATGAAATACAATTTCTGAAATTCTCATTTTGTTTACATTTGCTTTTAATAATAAAATCTGAAATATTTTGTAAATGGAGGTGCAAATTAACTGGCACAAAACTGGTGGGAAAGAGTCACTCAAAAATTAATTCCGTAAATATTTCCTTAGTACCAGTTTGGTCGTCTAATTTAAAAAATTTGAGAATATATTCGAGGTAACGAGGGAGCTCGCAAGAGAGCGAAGGCGGGTGGCAACCTCTCATTCCACTCAGCGGTTTTACACGCACCCGCCCACTTTCTGTCGTGTACCATGTGATAAAACTTGAAAGAAGGAGTGTCTGGATAAAGGTATCCATAAATTTATAGCGTTTCAGAAAACACAGAGAACAGACCAAGTGTTTACGAAAAACTGACTAAACACAACATGGCCCTTCTGGGAATGGTCAGGAAACAGCTAAGAATGGTTGTAATCCTCATCACAGGTCACAGCTTTCTATTTAAATACAAAATAAGATTAAGTTCGGAAGATAATAACAGCAAAATTTTCAGTTGCCATTACAGACTTTTTTTTGGTGAGTGTAGTAAATAGCCTGGTAAGTATTTGATGCAATGTTTTTGCTGGGCATATTTTGGTTATTAAAATATTGTACTTTTAATGTTTGAGCTGCTATAAATATTTACATATGTAGGTTTGAAATGCAATATAAAAAAACATTTTATTTTAAATGACAAACAAGATACTGTGATGACAACATTTAATATTCATATGGAAGTCAAATCCATTAGATAAAGTAACATTAATATGCCACGATATTGATTACAAACATGTTATAGTTAAATAGCTTATACCTCACAGAAGTGCTAAAATGCATTCAAATAAATATTTTTGCTTCTAATTTCATTGAAATTCAAAAAACACAACAAACATATTTCAAAACTTTGATTACAGATGCAAATTTTTATTGCAACAGAACCTGAATTCCTTCTGTATTTGTATGGCATGTGCTGTGTCAACTCACTTGTATCAGTTAGGGATTTTACTGTTTGTGTTTTTAGTAGTGTTACTACTAACTGTGACCCCAAAGACCTCTTTTTTTGTTGTTGTTTGCAAACTTAAACTTTTTATATAAAAAAATAGTGTTAAATATCATGTAAAAACAAACAACACCGTCACTTAATTTTAAGTCATAAAAGGAAAGAATAGTGATTGTTAAAATATTTCTTACTTTGTGTTAATGTTAATAAAGGAGCATCCCAATTGGAATTTTTCTATAAAGAAAATGAATAGTATCTTAACAAAAGTTTTATGTGTCAAGGAAAACTTTGCAAAAATGATACCCTAAAATAGCTAAATGAATACTAACAAGTAAAAAAGGGCTAAATTCGGCTGTGCCGAATCTTTGAATACCCTCCACCATAGGGGCTGAAAATGATATACGTATATACTAAATTTTGCATGATCTGTAATATGAATATGTTTTGTCAATTTATGTAACGAACTTTTGTTATTTAGTTTCAGTAATGTTATTTATTTAGTTTTAGCAATGTTATTTACAGAGGTCTGCTCTGTTAGCGACTTTAACATTGTTGATTTTTACGTTAACTTAGTTATTACAGTAACACACATATAGCTCTAAGAATGTTATTATTCTCATAGTATGTAAGATAATAAATGTAATCGAACAATAAGAAGACTTAATAACATTTTTACTTAATTAACAGAAAAAAAAAATAAATACAGAAAAATTGTACAAATTTGTATGGAAAATTTAGAGGTACCTTCACATTTTCACTCATAACTTTTGAACCGCTGAACCGATTTTGCTCATTTTAAATACCAAACTGCTCGGGAGGATGTTCAATAATCTGGCTAAAAATAGGCAGACGCTTACGTTTTCGCGTCGTGATCGCCATTTCAATAGACAGACAGACAGACGGACATCGCTAAATCGACTTAAAATTGCATAAGGATCACGAATATATATACTTTATGGGGTCTTAAACCTATATTTCGACATATTACAAACGGAATGACAAACTGATATATACCCTCACCATATATGGTGGAGGGTATAAAAACAGCACCCTGTTTCTGTATCTGATGCGAGAAGTTTTCGCATCGATAAATTCATGGTAACCATACTTCATACTAGGTGACTTAATATATGATAAAGTTGTTGGCATTTTTACTGGAAATTTTTTAGAGCTTTAAACTTCTAACGCTGTGGACACAATTAATTTTTTGAAATTTCTTATTAGATAAAGAAATAACATAAATAAATCGTATTATTATCATTAGATTAATATAAATTTTATTGTCTGTGACTCACCCTATAGAAAGCAGAGCAAGGTTGCATTTTGCGAAAACTTTGTCGATACGAGAAATATAGAAACAAGGCCCGGGTTACAATACTGCATATAAAATTTGAAACAAAAAATTAATTTAATTACCATCTTCCCTTAACTCACTATTTTTATTTAGATAATCACGCATTTACAAAAAAAAAAAAAACAAACAAACATAGGAAAACATCGCATAACCCATAAATTCTCATTAACCTGTAATGTCAATAATTTTCACTTTCAATAAAAGTTGCCAATATAATCTAAACAAATTATCACAGAAATACACCAAACTAAGAAACAATACTTTGGCTTAAAAAATGACTACTGATTATATGTGGCATGCTACTGAAGATGCAAACATTTTTTTTTTTTTCATACAGTTTCATTGCAATTGCAACATAAAAAAAAACACACACACAAATGCGGTAAAATATAAACAATTTATTAATATTAAACATGCAACATACCATTATTGCCGCCATTATTAACCGCCACTAAATAAAAAATATAAAATATTTTCACTATAAAATAATTTAAGAAAATAATTGCAATCAATAAAAATGCTAAGTATTTGGAAATTTAACCAAAAAAAAAATTCGTTTTTATATAATTTTTAACTACTATGTGTGTGACAGTATACCAGGGTACCGGTTTAATTTTTAAATATAAATTTTTGTCGTAAGAGATTGTCTTACAATGCTGAAATTTCTTGAATCTAATTGATCAGTTGCATCTTATCTCGTGTACCTCTGTACCATAAATATATCCTATGAAAAGTGGAAATTAGAATCAGATATACTTTTATATCCTGCGGGAAAAAGAAGTTTCCCGGGACACGTCACGTGACAGGTTCATTGTGATATGGATAGGTCACGGGACCGATCACTTTAATATGGGCTTGTCCAGGCCATGACTTTTAAACCGGTCACGTGGTATGTACTTCAAGAACCGGTCCTCTTTTCACCTATCTCGTGATATGTATTTTCGGAACAAGTCCAGTTTTCACCCACCACGGTACAGGTCCCAACTCCCAACTGACCCCTTTTTTCCCGCAGGGTATTAATAAAGGATGTCCCAAAATTCACGATAGATTTTATTTTGTCGCAATCTGTGTAGTAAAGTGTTGCCAACCAAATTAAAAAAAGAAACTGTTTGACAGCTGAGAGTTTAGGCAAGGACTGTGAAACAAAAGGACGTACAGAGCCAATCATCCAGCCACCAAGCCAAGATCAACACTCGAGTTGCTAAATTTCGATTTAGAAAAATATATGTGTAACAAAGAGGTAAATTATAAATCTATTTGGACCCACTAGATGCACCAGCTACTAGAGAAACCAGAGAATTTGACTGTGATTTTTAAAATTTTTTTAAAATGAATTTATTTTTTATTTATTATTTTATTAATTTTTAGCATTTTAAGAAGCTTTGAATAAGATTTTAAATCAAATAAAACCACTGTATTAGAAGTTTCTCAACAGGAGCGTCTGAACTTGGCACGGTGGCTGGTTGACTTGGTGGCTAGATAATTGACTCAATGATTTTAACCCTGTACATTGCACTATTTCACTGTCCCTGGTTGTACTTTATATACATCGCATTATTTCACAGTCCTTGGTTGAACAATATTTGAAATATAATGAAAATTTGGCGGCTGCAGTTTGGTCAAGCAGTAACTGTTAATAGTGATCGATAGAATTGTTTTTACCTTAATTGGAAGATACTAATGTGAATGGTTTGTATAAGACAGTGCCACATGCCGTAGAGTACTTTAATTACGGTATAATACATTTTCTGGTCATATACTCTCTCGTTTCGAGGATCAGCATTGGTTCCCTAGATCGTCAGATTTAACAGCATATATTTTATTTTTGTGAGGTTATTTAAAGTTCTTTAAAGTTTTATGCCAACAAGCTCACAACCAGCACTTTGCGTTGAAGGAGGAAATTCAACGCAAAATGGTCATGAACAACTTCGACAAGAGAGTGCGTCTGTTCTAACAAAACTACTGAGGCGATTTTCCCCATATAAAATAACATGACAAGACGCCTCAATAAAATTTGCGAAATCTCTATCAGAAGGCGAGCAACAATTGTTTTAAGATTTATCATCTCGCGAAATTACAGTATTACCACATTTGAAGCCTTACATATTTCACCAGCTTTACAAACTTTCCCAAGAAACTAGATGGAGAATATTGATAAATGTATTAGAAAGGTATGCAGTTCTATACTTGTGGCATAAGCTAATGGGCTAATGCCAGTAATTTCAAGCAATAAATACATACCAGTGTTAGATACCTAGTGGTTTTTGTTCGTCTACACGGTAGGTGCCTAAGCACTGGTAGGTATGTATTTCTATCACTGTCTCCACAGCACGGTGGTAGATTATTGTTACCACATCTCGAACGTGCTATTTAGCAGATTTATTAAGCTTAACAAAGGCTTTAAGTACTACACCCGCTGATGATATTGATGCTATGCTGGACATGTTATCCCACATTTTGTATATATAGGGTGAGGGTATGAAATCAGTATGCATATTCCGGACAATGGAATCTGGGTATTCTGGGCAATAAAATTACCGACTCATTCGAAAATATGGGATGGGTTTGAACTTCCAGCTGGGTACCAGAATGTCATAGTTATTACATTGGATTGTCTCATATATGAAATCCGTTTTAATTGAGAGATGGTCAGACGTTACTAACTACAGTGGTGCGAAATGAATTGTAGGCAAACCAAATGGGAATGTGAGAAGATACCTACTTAGTTTAAGTAGAGCTGACTACCCCAGGCTGACTAGCCAGATTACGGGACACAACGCATATGCTTGCCATATGACGAGGATGAGAATTCTCAATGACCCATTGTGGATGTCATGTTTCAAATAAGAGGACCCGACAGAACATTTTGCCTGTTACCATCCAGCTTTATCCAGAACCAAACGGAGCATATTTGATAGTCACGCCTTACCCTACGGGAAATGGACCAGTCACAGAGTTAGTCACGTGACCGGAACTTTGTGGCAGAAACCGGTCCTCGAGTTGGTTCTCTTATATGAAAGTAACCGGTAACTTTAACATGGGCTTGTCACATATCGCTGACCTTGTGTAGGGTACCATATCACTGCATCTTACACATAACTAGTCTCATGACTGGCTCAAATGTACATACCACAGGACTGAGGACAAGTAATTAATAAAAATCTGATTACATATCAATCAGAATGTGTTATGTTGCAGAGCTTGTAGGGAATGAATAGTTTCGTGACATATCACTTGACTGTTGCAAGGGGACATGACACAGAGGAAACGAAAATTAGTTAGCATGTAACCTGTCAAAATTTCTTCCGCGTGTTTGATATTAAGAACGTGTTTTTAAAAGATTCCATAAGGTCCAGTCACTGAATTTACCTGTAATGTTTATTACAAAAGTTTTCACAAGTTTTTTTTTTTGTATTTGGCGATTTTAAATTATTTCTTCAAAAAAAAAATACAGTCACAGATTGTGAATGTTTTTAAAATTTTAACAAAATTGAGGACCAAAAAATTGTTTGCTATTTAATTAAACAAAAAATTAATTTAAAATTTTCAAATTATGGGTGGGGTTAAAAGCAGGTCTGTGGAGGCAAGTCTGCTCCAGACAGTCCTATTCACGCTAATGCTCTAGGACAAAGTTTAGCTCTTTGGCTGCCAATATTTTTCCGACTTTTCCTTTAATTTTACTCTCAAAATCGCATCCGATCGCCAAAAAATATTTTTCGAAAAAGAGAATTTTTGGAAAATTTCCAAAAGAGAATAGTAAATAAAAATCAAATAATTCAATTTTAAAAAATTATTAAATGGAATTGGTTTTGAATCACGAATTAAAATAGATTGTTTATGAGTTAATGTATTTTATATGTAATAACAGAACTTATATTTAATTCATTGACTTAATAAAAATTGCACATGCAAATTAAATTTTACTCCTAATAGATCAATGTTTTTATAAGAAACAAATTTAGAATTAATATTTTGCAAATCAAAAACTTTAGATCGAATTCAAAAATATCGTTTTTGGTTTATGTTCAAAAATATTTACCACTTTTTTAGACACTGAATTATATTTTACACCAACTTTGTGACATGTCCATCATTTATCTATCACAGATTTATCACCTTGGACTCTGTTCCTTAAGAACCCCTACCTGATTTTCTCAGGTTTATAAGGAGGACTGGAAAATTCTTGGCTGGAGCTCCATGGACTTGTTGGTTTAACAAACTTCAACTCAACAAAGCTTAACAGGAGCAATGGGGAAAACCTTTACCGCTGCACTGGAAGTACTTCGTGGCATCATATCACTTTATCTTCATGTCTGGGAGACCGTGACTAATCAATTTTACATAAAATAAGCTGTGTAATGAACTGGTGTGTAATCTATGGAATTACATTCAAACACAATACATGATTCCATACACTCTAACCGAGACGAAGCCATAATTATTAAAACCATTGGAGGCTTTGCAGAATGTTTACCCGGATGGCTCAAACACATCGGAGCACGGAAAGTTTATTGCACTGCCTGGAACTTGTAGGCAAGTGCAGCACTTTTTAGGCTGAAATTTTTGCGATAGCTGAAGCTGTTAAGCATTTATCAGTGGTGCCAATATCCAGATACGGTACCAGGTTTTTTTAATCGATAGATTTTTTTTCCATCGATAGTTACTGAGCAGTTACTGTGTACCCGGACACAAGGATATTCGAGGTAACGCGACTCGCAAGCTTGCGAAGGCAAGTGTCAACCTCTCAATCAGCGGTTTTACACGTCCCCTCTGCCCACTTTCTCTCGAGTTTCATAAGATAAAACTTGAAAGAAGGAGTGTCTGGATGAAGGTATCGACATATTCATAGCGTGTCAGAGAACACAGAGAACAGAACAAGTGTTTACGAAAAAACTGACTAAACACAACAAATATCTTCTAGATATGGACAGGAAACAGCTAAGGATGATTATAATTCTTATCTCAGGTCTCAGCTTTCTAGATACGGAATAATATTAAGTTTGGAAGATACATATACAATCTGTGCCATTATTCATGTCATTGTGTGAATATTAAATAACTTAAAAAAACATATGTTATTTTTATTTAATTTAAATCACGAATAATGAGCCAAGGGCGCCATGGGCATCATTAAACTTTGGTATTAAGTCGTCTTCAACTACTTAACAATCCTTCGCCTTTTTGAAAACTGTTCATACAACTTTAAAACATATTTAATGCTTCCCTTAGCTTAATGGACTCTATATTCCACTTTCAAATAATTTTCTTTTCTAAATCTGAGTAAGAATTATGATAGTATGGCAATAACCACACATCTAAACAATCCTGTTTAGATTATGGTCTTAAAAAATACATAAATATTTTCATCATATCCCGCTAAATAAATAGCAATTTCACCAGATAAAGTTATAAAATTTTACTTATTTTAATTACCATCTCATTTCAAATTTATATTTTTAGATTGTGTTGAGTGTGTGCAAGCAATACAACATAAATATATGCGACCTTTCAACTTGAATTTTGCAAAAGGTAACCCGTATTACTGTAGTTAATATACAAAGAAACGAAACATTATTTAACAATTGGCGGCATAATATCAATATGTCGGAAAAGATTTTACCATATGCAACAAAATAATATTGTGGCATAACTTTTAGCAACGTTATAAAACATTATCATATTAAATGTTGCAAAGAGCAGGGCCAACAAAAAGGGTTTTTTGTTTTCGTAAAATTGTAAAATAACAATTTATTTATGTTCTTTTGTTACTTATCACTATAAATTGTTTAAGTGATAAATTCTTTAAATTTGTGGCTATAAAAAATGTAAAATGTGTGTATTTTCATTGGTAACTGAGAGAAAAAATATATAAGGTTGACGTTTATTTAAGGATGTAACAGATTCTGCGAGAATATTATCGTTAATTTTCGAAGTTAAATATTCACCATAATACACAAAATAGTTAAACTATGGAAATAAAATTTCAAGCAGTTTAATCATTAGGTATGTTACATCTTTAAAACGATAGAAATTTAACTTCAAAAGTGGATAAGAGTGCAACCTTATAACAAAACTTATCGACTACAATTAATGTCAACCTTATAAGTATATGACTTTAAGTTTTCAAAATGACTGTTGGTTTGTTGAAGTTTTTTTTTATGTGGCCAATAAAATTTTATTACCAACTTAAGTCACTATTTGCAACATGCCACACAATTGCTCATATTAAACAGCAAGAAAAGGAATAACGTTTCAGCAAGAAAAAGAAGAGTATTTAAAATTTTCAGAGAAAGTTTTGTTTCTGCCAAACAGATTTCTGATTTTTTTTAAATGTCTGCTTTTAAGCTGATATTAAGCATTTCTGGTTATTTTTTTTTTTTTGCATTCAAATAAAAAATTTTGGGTCAAGAATTTTATGCGTTGTTATGTTATCACAATACAAAAAAATAAAATTGTTTTTTTTTTCATTCTTTTATTCAAAAATGACCTTCATGCTTGTTTAATGTTATTTAGTATTTCCGTCAACAACAAAAGAACCTTATCAGTTTAGCGAACCAAAAAATATATATGTGA
Organism: Eustalomyia histrio; assembly: GCA_949748255.1. NCBI lineage: Eukaryota > Metazoa > Arthropoda > Insecta > Diptera > Anthomyiidae > Eustalomyia > Eustalomyia histrio. The sequence goes on along the minus strand of OX456523.1, from coordinate 215,638,748 downwards.
CTTTATTTCTTTATTGATTTTCAATCAAACTTTAACTTTACAATGTATTAGTTTATAAATCACGTTTTTATTTTCTTCACGTTTCTTTTTTTTTCTTCAAAGTATTTTTTTCTCAATATATATTTTATTATTTTTTTATATATACATAACAATATATTTTTTTTTTGCTTAATATATATAAAACTTTTTTTATTTTTGAATAGATAGACGACCCTAAAGTTCGTGGTACTAATCGTATTTTTATGATGTGTTTTTCTAAGTTTCTATTGCCTCAAATACAGTGTTTTAAGAATATTTAAAAGGTACAAAATATTCTATTCCGCTTCGATTAATGTTTTTACTTAAATACCATTAATTCGGATTGGAAGGTAGTAGCGGGGATCGTGTGGAATATTTTCCACCTTGCTTGTGCATCTGTAATTCTTCAATATCATCTGTAGGGAATCTAGAACTGAAAAGTGTAATTGGGTTTCGATAGTTTATTCTTTTGTGGCCTCCAATTTTACAAAGCCAGCAGTGCATGGCTCGGTGGTAAATGTCAAGTGATGATACACTCAGAATATTATGTAAATTAATGTTTGTAGTTAAATAAAAAATTTTTCCATTCCATTTAAAAATAAAGAAACATACATTTACTTCTCAAAGAAATATCTATATTAACTTTTTTATACATTTATTCGTAATAATTTACTATCACTTCCAAATTTGTTTGTTTGAAACTTAATAAAAATTTACCCACATGACGGAAATTTGTGATTTATTTGTGTCCGTTACAGTTATTACAAAATTAAACTTTGTTTGCTGTCTGTTTCAAAAAAAAAAAAAAAATTCAAAAAGTTTCAATTAATTTTTTATTTAAGACATATACACACCCAGAAAACAGTATCAGTTGTGTTCACCGAATTCATTGTCAATCGAATTCTGGCGGTTACGACAACTGTCTTCATATTAAATTATATTTTTAGTTGTGAAAGCCAATATTCAGTTGAACAATTTAATATTTATATTCTACAAAATTTAATTTAAAATAAATTTATTTATAAATTTTTACAGTATCGAACCTGGCTAATCAGATTCATAGTTCACACTCTTGCTTACTGCACCACAACTAATTTAAATTTGGCATTTATACATTTTAATGTTTTATTTCAATTAAAAAAAATATTTTTTAAATGTTTGCCTTTTCCGGGATTTGAACTCGGAAATTCAGAGTACTGAGCTACCTCTCTACCTACTACACCACAAGCAATTATAAATTTTTATGGCTAATTTTGAAATAAAACAATTTTTTAGGAAAAGAAATATCAGTATAAAATATGTTTATCAATACCAATCATTAGTGACGTTTATTAACAATACAATCCACAATACGGTTGCTTCTACTGAAACCCTAATTAAATGATATATTTGATCAGAATAACCGTACTTGTAAAGGGTGGTTATATTTTAAGGACCGATGTTGAATGTGAATCACACTTAAACGTTAAGTTTTTTTTTTGCATTTTATATGATATTTCTTAATTTTAGACTAACTCAATTTGAACCATGGAAAGATACACAATCGAGCCACACGTTAAAGTTATTCAGGGTTATTATGAAAATGGGCGTTCAAATCAAAATGCATTTCGTGCACTTCGTGATTTTTTTTGGTCAGCATAATCGACCAAAGGTATCCACATTCGGGAGAATTGTGGGCAAATTTCAGCAAACCGGGTCTGTGAAAACAGCTATGGATGCTCGTCCAGTTCGTTCTGCGAAAAACATTGCTGTTGTTCGCGATAGTGTGTCATGAGTTCGGCCAAGCATTTGCCGTGAATGGGGTGTTCGCTATCGCGAGATGATAATAAAACTATTGTGGCCAGAAATTGAGGATATGACCCTGGACGATATGTGGTTTCAACAGGACGGTGCCACTTGCTACACAGCTAACGAAACAATGGCTCAATGGCCAAGATCATGTGATTTGACACCGTTGGACTTCTTTCTTTGGGGTCATTTGAAAGAAAAGGCGTACGTCCATAAGCCAGCAACAATTCAAGAGCTAAAGAATTAGATAATTCGGCACATTAACGGCGTAGAACCTTAGCGTCATCGAACATTTGGACAATCGGATGGAGGTGTGCCGCCGAGGTCGCGGCGGCTATTTGGCCGATATTTTGTTCCATATTATCCATATTATCATAATAAAAATAAATGATAAATGATAATGTGTTTTATTAAAAATCAACATCGGCCCTTAAAATCTAACCACCCTTTTGTTACCACTTTTGAATATCGAACATTTTTTAATAAATTTGATAGATTGTACCAATTTTCTAATATATTCACTAAATAAATGGTTGCTTTCACCGCACACAAATACTAAACGAATTTTATTTTTAAAGATGATTGGAAATACCAATAATTCAATAATAGAATTGATTTTTAGTTTCTTTTCCCTTTTTTTAGTTTCCAATACAACATTTTTGCTTTATTAATGGATTTTAGGTTATTTCAAATAAAATTAATTCCTCACAAATAAATGTTAACGGTTTTGATCGAATTGCATCGTTTCTCTGGGTGCATTAACAAATATACACAAACATATTCACACAAGTGTCTATAGCCATGCATACATACATTTTGTAGATTATAAGTTAACAAAAAATACAAAAACGGAAACAATTTCAAATTAATTACAAAATCAGTTATATTTTAAGAAATTGGTAGGTAAAATTCTAACATTTTTTTTTTTAACTGATTATATCATTTGTTTCTTACGGATGTGTCAGTTTTTTATATAACATTTAAAAATAAAAAAAAAACAAAATTATGTAGACTGGATTTTAAATAAAATATCATTTCTTTTAAATGACATTTTCTTTTATTTTAGCTTACAAACTATTTTAAGTGTATGATTCTGATAAAATTGTTGGGGCGTGGGGTTTCTTCTTGGCAGTTCGCTTAATATCTCAGTGGAATTTGTATTAGTTGAGAATGTTGTCTTAAATTCGGTCGAAATGATCCATTTCCCGTAGATTTGCGTTACGGAGTGGATATTTTTCTCAGCGGATCACTTGATATTCCTTAATGAAATCCATACCTTTGTTCATGGTTTGAAGTCACTTCGGCGATCATACAATTTTTATTCACTGAGAAGGTTGTCATAGATGTGGTTCAGTTTTCTCAAAGAAATTATTTCCGATGCTAAATTGCCTCCTCAAGATGGGTCAAATATCGTTGAGAAAGGAAATAATTTATTGCTGGTTCTCCTTACGCCTTACTCGGTACGACTCTAACTAGCAGCCTTTAAATATTTTGAGAAGCGAAAAGAATAAACTGTCTTTAAGAACACCATATCACTATGCCAATTCCAATCAGTGAATTCTTTTCATGAGTTCGATATCTCTAAGGCTATTCAGCTTTTGGTTATTTTAAAGATCATCATTTTCATAATTTGTTCCACTAAGTGCGTTTTTGGATAGGGGTCTCTGCTCTGGCGCCATTTGTAATGCAGTTTTGTTTCCAGCTGTGGTTTCGCTGCCAGGTTTGTCAAAGGTCTGCTTCTTCAGTTGTAAGAACACGATGAGTTTTCAGTTTTAAATAATAAATATACGATTCTATTTCGCACATAGATTTATTTAACCAAATAACTTTATTTCTAAATGCTACTAACCATCTTAATAATGTGAGTTAAATATGGCGGTCATATTCGGCAATGGTTACGTTACCTCGGACTTGGAATTTACAGCGGTATTCACGGTAGTTTTGACTACTAGGGAACTTATCGATTATTATCCGTAGTAGACGTTATCGAAACGAATGGTGAGTTAACTACGGTGTCGGAAACAAATGAATATTAAGAAGAATGCGTGAGATCTAGGATGTCGGTAGAAATAATAACAACAGGTTTTTTTGAAATATTAAGAATCGATGAAACATTTGACAGTTTTAATGAAATATCCACAAGATTTTGAAAAACTTCATAAACCTTTTTTTCTGGAGTATACTACACGTACGGCTTTTCCATATTAAAACCAATTGAAACACTGGATTTTATTCATTATTCCCTAACATTGCCAAATCGATATTTTAAACACACTGTGCATCACATGCATGCATTTCATGCGCCATCATCATCATGTGGGGGCATGTGAAGAAAGCCACAAATATTGTTTTATTTTTTCTTTTCATTTATTATACAGTTAATACAGAAGAAACTAAGAAGTTCATATAAAACAGTTTTTTTTAAAGGTCATCATAGTTTAATTGTTGATTTATTATGTTTTAAAAATTTGTCAACAAATCGTGGTTTAGAAATTTTACCAAAAAAAAAAAATCGGGAAAATTGTGTCATGTTCATGGCTGCCTTTGTTTATATTATTTTAATAATTTCATTTGTTTACTCTTTTGTTACTTCTCAAATTTTCTTTATCTCAATAGTAAATCTTGTAGTATTTTTATTTTACAATTTTAAATAAAAATATTTAAATACATATTGTGTTTATTTAGTTAGTTAACGTTCTGATTTATAGCTTTCTTTAGCGTGATTTATTATCAACCTAATTATTGTGTCATTTTACTAATTTATTCATCAAGTGTCTAGTTTGTAGCTGTTTTTTTTTTTTTTTTGCTTTTTTGTGGTTTATTTTCCTTTTGGTCTGGTAAAATATTACAAGGTATTGTATTTGTTGTTTAATGCTTATGCCAGTCTACTGTGTTGCATGTAGTGTTTTGTTTAGCAATAAGGGCGTAGAGTAGAGCAGTTTCGAAGGAAATTTTAATTATATTATGTGAGTTGGGATTAAAGTTATCAGGTATATAAAATTGTTGCTGATTTTGCTAAAAGAAAATATAAACCGTTTGTGCCACCTATTGGAAATATTTAACATATAAGTGAAAAGTCAAATAAAATCGGGAAAAGAACCAAAATACGAATAGGGATGGGCGGTGATGTTTTCAAATGGGTGTTCTCCACTTCTACACAAAAAGCTTGCCTCAACGATGTCGAACATTCCTTTGCATGCCTTTGCAGAAATGTTATCCTCAGCGAAGCTGGCTTCGGGCATACCACATATTAGAAAACTCCTACGCCCGGCCCCAGTGCAGCAGGGGTTATCATCCTCAGGAATATGTCCTTTTTTAACTAAAGAATAACGAAAAATTTTCTGCAATTATCCCAGTCGATGGTGGTTATGGCATATCACCATTATGCACGTCTTGCAAATCCAATGATTGCTCTTTGAAATACTTTTCATTTGATACATATTTTTGAAGAAACAGAATTAATCGTATAAACCATTGAAACCCCCTTATTTATCTTTTTATCACTAAAAATATGGGATTATAAAAAATATGGGGTGAATTTATCAGAGTACTTCTATGCTTTTCTAAAGTACCCAACCAGTACTATTTATTTTTTGTCGCGTTTTTATAAATACAGAGAACCGTATGTATGAAAGAAAATATCCCTCTAAAATACATACTCTTTGGCTTTATTTATTGATAGAAGATCAATCCTTTTGGGTTACGTTAGAATTCAGAAAAATTATTCCCCATATATTTCATTGCGACCCCTGTGTTGTTTGTCTGAAGAAGATAAAAAATTTAAAAAGTTGAATGGAGTTGAAATTTCTTAGATTGTAAAATTTTTTACTGGTAAATTGTTTAGTTTTCTATTAATTACAGGAACCCTAAGGCTACGTTTCCACTGAACGTGTTTTGAAACAAAACACTGTTTTGTACATGTTTTCCGATATATTTTTTTTTCTTCAAAACAACATGATTTGCTCAAAACACGCAAGTGGAAACGTAGCATAAGGTGAGAGTTTAGTGTACTACCAAGCGTTTTGCTTCTCATGGTTCTTTCCACATATTTGCGAACTATCTGTGAAGAAAAGAAACTAATTTATTTAAACATCAACAAAAATAAAGAGTACGAGTTAAGTGAAGCATAGAGAATGTTGTTAGTAAATGGTGTCTAAGGACACTAGGACAAGTCACGTGATCGGTTCATTGTGATAGGTACCGGTCATGGAACCGGTTTTTTATATCATTTCGGCATGGGTTTTTCTAAGACTGGACACGGGACTGGTCTAAAATAACATGTCACACAACAATCCTCAAAGAACATATCACTGAAGCAACGCAAAAGAACATGTCATGACTTTTGAACCGGTCATATGGTAGGTACTTTGTGAACCGGTCCTCTTTTCACCTATCTCGTGATATGTATTTTCGGAACCGGTCCAGTTTTCACCTATAACGAGACTGGTCCCAATTTCCAACTGTCCTTTTTTCCTGCATGGTCTTAGAAAAATATGATTTTCTTTGCTACTCCGAAAAACTAAATTGTGGAAAATTTTTATTCTGGTACCTACACTGTAGTTTATTTAAAAAGTAATACGTAGAGTTTGTTTTTAAATGAAGAATCAATTGAAATTTATAGAAATATATTTTTTAACTATTTGAATCAGTCATTCAAAAAACAAACTAGAAAAATTTACAGATATTCAGTAGGAGTTGATATTTTCAGTTATATGTAAAATTTTATAGTTTCTGTTTTTAAAAATAGAAATTCATACAATTCCTTTTTATTTTTTTTTTACCAAAATATACAAAATTATTTCAATACAAGTTGCAAAAAATTATTCAAATTTAAATACACACATAGAAAATAAAAATATATACATCTGTGCGTGTTGCGTTTTGTAAAATTACATACAAATAAAACAAATTTAATTTAAAAACCAAACCACAAAAATCGTCTTGTCAGTTAAAAATTGATGGTTACTTTAAACAACTTTTGATTGTTTTTACTACTTTTGTCGATTATTAAACAATGATTAAAAATAAACAACAAAATGAGCTGAATATAATAAAAAATCTGTAGTTCTCTGTTTGATTGTATTTTAGATTATTTTTAACGAAATAATATTGTGAGTGTATGCACATATATGCCGATAAAACATTGAAAAATATTTTCAATATCGTTTAATTAAACTACGCTCCTGTTTTATTGTACATATTTATAAAACAAGAGATCTATTTTGTTCACAATCAAAGTCAAATTATATAATCAATCATTGATTTTATAGCCTACGGTAGAATTTTTATTTTAATTTAGTTGTTTTAGTTGATAAAATATTTTCTTATCTTAACAGTGCCACCCACTTGGGGTTTAACTCTCCTTATCATATCATATATATCATAATAGGAAATAAAAAGAAACTACTCCCAACAAATGAATACGTGTTGAAAACCGAATTTTGCTTCAATTGAATGGTTCTGTTATAGTAATCAAATTATTTATATATTTTTTTTATAGAGCAGCAGCTCTCAGGTAATTCTTCTTACTAATTAATTCATTACTTTCTTAGGAAAGGGGACAAAGGAGGAATAAATAGTAGTGGATATGGCAACACTGTAATTGCGCGACATTATAAGTCTTAGGACAGTTATTGCCACCAAGAGAGATGAATAAATATATACAAAAATTTACTAACTTCAGACACAAAGTCGTTACTAAGAAAAATCTGATTCTCACACAACAAAAAGAAAAATAGAAATATTATCATCTAAATTAGGAGACTTTTCTTCTAATTCTATATATTATTTTGATTTAATCTAGTGTGTATATAAAACATTTGTAAAAGGATTGAACCAAAACATTCTTGATTTTTATTGCGTAACTCAAAATATGGTGTGTGCCAAAATTAAAAAAAATACTATGTCATTATATTGTATATACACTAATACCCCGGTTTGTGTCGCTTCGATTTGCATTGTTTCGAAGTTGCGTCGTTTATAAAATGTCTGCCGCTTCGAAGCTGCGTCGTTTTTGCTTCAGTTTGCGTCGCATGCTTCGAAGTTGCGTCGTTATGGCTTCGATTTGCATCTTTAGCAAAACAACTTTAATGTGTGTGTATAAATATGTAACTCAAACAGAAAAAGGGGATTACCCGTTCAGTTTAGTTTTTGTGTAGGTTGTCCACTGGCTACCAGTTGAAGGTTGTTATTAGTTTCAAATTACATTTGTTGAAGTAAAGTTTAACCCAAATATTTTCAACAATGAGTCAAAAAAGAAAACAAATAAGTTTGGAAGAAAAACTGGACATTTAAAACGTTTTAAGTCCGGGGAAAAAGCAGTAGACATTGGAAGAAACCTTGGCCTAGCCCCATCTAGAGTAAAATCCATTTGTTCCAGAGACGCTGATAAAATAAAAAAAATTTCGGAAACAGCCACATCATTACAACATAAACAAATTATAAAAATGAGAAGTCCTTTAATGGAAAAAATGGAATTCCTTGTTAGCATTTGGATAGAAAATCAAAATCAGCGAAAAATGCCATTGAGCCAAATGGTAATTCAGAAGAAAGCCTTAACTTTATTTTAAGATCTTCAAGAAAGTTATCCATTAGTAAGTGCCGAAAGTGCAGAAAGATTTGAAGCAAGCAGAGGTTGGTTTGATCGTTTCCGAGCTCGTGCAAATTTGCATAACATTGCATTAAAAGGAGAATCTGCTAGTGCAGATACTTCAGCTGCAAACACGTTCAAACTGGAATTAAAAGCAATTATTGAAGAAGGTGGGTATTCTGCCAAACAAGTTTTAAACGCTGATGAAACGGGACTTTTTTGGAAGCGGTTGCCAGGAAGAACGTATATTTCAAAATCCGAAAAGTCTGCCGCTGGTCATAAATCTAGCAAAGATATACTTACACTTCTTTTAGGAGGAAATGTAGCCGGAGATTTTAAATTTAAGTCTTTCTTAATTTACACGTCTAAAAATCCAAGAGCTCTAAAAAATGTTAAACAAAGCGAACTTCCTGTGTACTGGCGTGCAAATAAAAAAGCGTGGATGACTGCTTCCTTATTTAAAGATTGGATGGAAAACTGTGCTCTTCCTGAGTTGAAAGCTTATTGCTCTTCACAAAATATTGAGTTTAAAGTTCTCTTGTTACTAGACAATGCACCAGGTCATTCTATTTTTTCTGATGATTATTCTGAAAATATAAAAGTAGTTTTTATGCCCCCAAATACCACATCAGTAATACAACTAATGGATCAAGGTGTTATATCCAACTTCAAGGCCTATTATCTGCAAAGAACTTTTAGTCAACTTCTAAAAGTAACTGATGGAGATGAAAATGAAGCTGATATGCCTGATAGAGATGATACGCCTATCATGAAAGATTTTTGGAAGAAATATAATATCATGATGGCTATTGAAAATATAAACCTGTCATGGAAAGAAGTAAAAGAATCGTGTATGAACGGAACCTGGCGCCAATTATGGCCCGAATGTATTCATAAAGATATTTATGACATTAATGATGTTCCGAACGTTTCTAAACAACTTGCGGAATCAGCTAAAAAAGTAAATTTTGAAGGAATGGAAGAAGAAGATATTAACGAACTTTTGTTATACGACGAAGAGTTAGATAATGAAATTTTGATATCAGTTGAGATTAATAACGCGATGGGCGATGAACCACATACGCTTGTAGTCGAAGCAGAACAAAAAAACTTAGCACAGCTAAAATTTCTGAAGCGATGTAGTTGATATCACAAGCCATGGAAATTTTTAAAAATAATGATCCCGATGAAGATCGCAGTTTAAAAGTATCTAGAAATGTAGCCGACGTTATTAGTTGTTATAAGGAAATTTATTTGGAAAAAAAGCTCTAACAATGCAACAGACTTTAGACAATTATATACAAAAATCAACAAGATTGCCAAATCAAACTGTGCAAGAGATAATCAATTTGGATAACTCTAGCTCAGAATAAAAAAGACCGATTAAGACTTTTTATTTAATACATACAATGAATTATGAATGAATGATCTCAAATTTTGTTATGTTTTTCCTATGATTTTAATATTTATATTTTAATAAAATTTTGAAATGCAAAAATAATTAAATAAAATGGTGTTTTTTATTAAAAAATCCTTTTTTTAGCAAAAATAGTGTGACTTAGAACCAACCAAATAAAAATCAATATAAATGAATGGAAAAAGGTGTTTCGGTTTGCGTCGTTTCGATTTGCGTCGCATTTCTCCGGTACCCATTAGCGACGCAAACCGGGGTATTAGTGTACATAATATTGCAAATATAAGACGGCCTTAACAGTTTTGTTAATTACCAATATATTTTCAACAATTTGTTTTTTTTTTCTTTATTTTTGTTTCTTAAAAATTCATTCAAAAATTACAACACATTAGCACGACAAAATCGAATATTTAACTATGTCAAATATTAAATGAAGACCCAGCAGGTTCAAGACAACCAATAAATAAAACACAACAAAACAAAAACACAAAACTCTGACGTTTATTTGCTGCATATTTCCCTCAAAAAAACTAAAAACAAAAAAAAAAAAAAAAAAAGAAAACAGAAAAATGTAAATTACTTCGACGAAATGCAAAACAGAAAAAAAAAATAATATGAAACCAGCAAAGTTGAATTTTAAAAATCATTTTCGAAGAAAATAAGCACAAAAGCCAGACACACGTTCTGGCATGAACAAACATGCTGCAAAATAGTATGATGAGAGGGAAAATAACAAAAGAAGTTTGAAAACAAAACTTAAAACCTCAACTAAAATTATGTAAAAAATTATAATAAAAAAGAAAACAAATACAAAAAAATATATATATTGTTTCATGTATGTTACATAGACTCGCGTGTACACTAAATAGGTTCTTGTTATAACTCTACGTTAGCTAACTTCATATGAAAATTTTTCATAACTGTAAAACGGATCATTTATAAGAAGATCTTTTGTATAGAAGGAGATATAATTGATACTTTGTGTTAAGCTGGTATTATTAGTTCTTTAAAACTAATTACATATTTAGGAAATTTCATTACAACCTTTTAAAAAAAAATAGATAAAGAACAATATCCCAAAAAAGCCACACATTACTAAATAATGTGTATAATAAGCATCTTACTTCATTGAAGGCCAAAATGTGCCTCGATAGAAAAGACAATTCCAGACAATTTCGATGGCCGATTAGAGCTCAATTAGTGTTTCCAATTTTTTGACCCTGCCGGTTAATCGGTCAGGTCATTATTCGAAAAATTAAGAAAATTGATTAATCGGAAAAATTGGCGATTAATCTTTCATCAATAAGAACACAAAGAGCTGCTTTTTGCTAAAATATCAAGTTAAGTCTATTGCGTTGGTTTCAAAAGTGTTTGGGACAATTCGAAGCATCGTGAGATTTTTAAAATAATCATTAATAATCTTGAGGTTTTCAGAGGAATCTGACGACAATTTAAAAAGAAAATGTCAGACGTATTCAGTTGAAGTAAACCCTTAAAAACGCAGTGTAGATAGTCGATAAAGTTGGTTTTTATTTTCTTTATATGTGACTTTCCAATATATATAAAAAAATGCTTAAATAAACAAGAGCTGCCTTCAAAAAAAAAAAAAAAAATAAAAAATCAATAACAAATTCTTAAAAATATGGTTCGAATAGTTTTTGCGAAAATCACAAACAAAGTTTGATAGAACTGCCACTGTTCCCTGATCCTTTCACTACCTGGTTTATGCTTTAAAATTAAAGCGGGGCTTACATTATATCACAAGTCATAGGATCTGTCAAAGAAACAAGTCAGATAGCAAAAACCCCATGGTTTAAATTCATTTTGTCTGATACGTACAGAAAATCCGATTACAAATTTAAAAAGGTTAATTTTTGGTTTTTTAAAATATTTCATAAAATGATGAGAATTAAGTAGTATTAGTGTTGCATTTTCTTGCAAACAAAGAAAAATACAAATAAAACATTTGTGAAGAAATTGGCGGTAAAAACATACAAGAAACAAGCAAAAACAGCTGTTTTCATCAGATTGCATAAGATTTGCATCTGAAGGTGTAAACACAAAGTGATTTACCAAAGAGTTTTTTTTGACAAGCGCATCATTTTATAGGACTTTAAATTTGATTTTCTGAAGGTAAAATCAGATGGAAAATAAGATAATGTAAACTCCGCTTAAAGAGGTTATCTATTAGAAAATATATAAAAACCGCGCATATGCCTGACAAATCCATTCTGATTTTTGTGTGTTTGTGCAATTAAGAATTCAAATAAGCGTATTCTTAAATAATTTTGACGAAACAACTTTATTCAACTTAAGTTCCCACTTCATCAAAATTTATTGTTAAATAAAATTATAAACAAAATTCCATTTATTTTTTAGTTTTTATAAATTTTTTCATATGAAACTGTTTTTAAGAAAACAGTTATTTTATAACATAAGTAACGTTATAGTGCTTGTTGGGAATATACCTAAAACAAGTAAGAGCGGCTAAATTCGGCTATGCCGAATCTTATATGCCCTTCACCATGGTTGGGAAAAAACTGAAGTTAATATATGGACATATATGGAATGGACAGATTTATTTACGGACGTCTTTAAGAGGAAATAAACCATTTAGTTTGGTGATAAAATTTGGACTCGGAAAGATTTATGGTTCCAGAAAATAGGTATTTAAAAAAAATTTATGTTTTTGGCATAACTTTTTTGTATCTGAACCGATATTTCCGAGTTTTTCAGCAAATATGTTATACTAAAGATTTTCGATCTTTTTCTATATAAGACGTATCCATAGGTCATATTACAGCTCTAAAATAGTGTTTGTTGTTTGTGTATAAAAGGTGAGGAGGTGAAAGAAAATAATTTCAACAAAACGTTAAAAGAAATCACTAGATCTGCATGTGTTTTATTTCTACAAAAACGCTTGATTTAGCTGGAAAATTTGCATTTGGGATTTTATTTCGCTTTTTTATCAAAAATATTTTTAATTTCTTTAGCTTAATTTTAAAAATTTGAAAGAAAATAGTTTATAATTTTTTTTTTATAAATTATTATAAGTTATGACCTCAAATAGTTGCACTCAAAGGGAAATTATGTATAAAATTTTCTTAATATATGAGAAATAAAATGGTTTAAAAATCTTTTTATAAATTTTTTTAAATCGGAGCAAAAAATAGAAATAAAACCGTTTGTATTTTGTTTGTATCAGAGGGTTTTTATAAAAATTTTGATGTTTTTAGCATATTTATGGATTATTTAATTATTAATATAAAACTTTATTTAAATTAATTATTAAATGTTAAAAAAAAAACAAAAAATAACAAAAAAAAAAAAAAAAAAACTTAAGAAAATAAAAAAAAAATGTACAAAAAAAAAGTGAATTGACCGGGATTCGAACCCGCGACCCTTCCACCTGTGGTGAAGGGTATAAAAACGTTTGTATTTTGTTTGCATCAGAGGGTTTTTATAAAAATTTTGATGTTTTTAGCCTATTTATGGATTATTTAATTATTAATATAAAATTTTATATAAATTAATTATTAAATGTTAAAAAAAGCCAAAAATAAACAAAAAAAAAAAAAAGTCTTAAGAAAATAATAAAAAAAATGTACAAAAAAAAAGTGAATTGACCGGGATTCGAACCCGCGGCCTTAGAGAAAAAAAGAATTTGTGACAACTAAAAGTCTTCGTTCATTAGAGATTTGTTTAGTTTTTATTTAAATGACAAATCTTTGTATGTGTGTTGTTTGTGTATAAAAGGTGGAGATGAAAGAAAAGAATTTTAACACATGGATGTGTTTGTTATGCGTAAAATTCTACATACATATTAAACAAAGGGATTTTACGGAAAAAATTAGAGGTAGTCCTGGTTTTTTGGTAATATCTCAGCCATTTATTAACCGATCTGTCTGATCTGGATCACATGTAACAGAAATAAAAACAATCAAGTCCTCATCATGTCTGGGTTCTTCGTAAAACCCATTTCAACACACAGAAGGACAAACGGACATCGTTAAATCAACTTCGCTCTTCATAAGGACCCAGAATTTATATACTTTATAGGGTCTAAGATCAATATTGTAGAAATTACAAACGGAATGACAAACTTATATATACCCTTCCACCTGTGGTGAAGGGTATACAAATATATATCTCAACAGGGTTTCTGTTAAAGCTCGAAATACATGTATACGAAGGTTAAAAGCCCAATTTAAATTTTTTTGTACTTGAAAATATAATTTTATATTATTTTAAATTTGTTTTAAAAGGGATTAAAACAAAAGTAAAAATTTTCTATCACATATGCTTTAATTCAGTCGATTTGAAAATAATTTGATTGTATTTTAGTTGATGTTTTTTTCTACGATTTTCTTGCCAATGTTAAGATAATTAGAAAGTTTTAAGAAAAATAACAGAAACATTCATATTAAAAATTTAACCGGTTAATTGACCTATTTTAATTGATTATTCGAATAATTATTTGAGTTTTAAATTATTTGTTTTAACAATAAACGAAGCAGAAGCGATTAATCGAGTAATCGGTTAATCGATTAACCGAATTGGAAACACTAGCCTAAGCTAAGCAGCTGTAACGAAGTGGATGATCGATTGCCTTCAATTGCTAATTCAATTGGACCTTTAAAGGGAATAAGACGAGATATTTGTGCGAAATTCTTATCATCCTTTTTGGACAAACTTTGAGAAACTATTTATCAGTGTCAAAATAACATATGATTTAAAGCGATACCTTTATTTGCACCACCCTGTACATTGATTAAAAATTACGAAAATTGGTTAATTTTTCGAAAGATTTTTGTTGATTTGAGAAGAGTTTGTATTTTTTGTATGAATTATTATATTGTACAACAATTTCAAACTTTTTCCAAAATTACGGGGCTCCGACGATTGGTTCTTGTTGAGGAGACCAAAAAAAACGTGTATCGGCCTTTTGATAGATCACATCAGAATTTCATATTAGATGCCGTTTAAGTTTCGCAGCTCTGACCTGTACTTGCAGCATATTGGTATAATTAACTATGTTTTCTTTACGTCTGAGGTATAGAGAGAGATTTTGGGATCACCTACATAATACTCGTATGTAGGTCATGCCAAAATCTAACTAGAAATCTGATGAGCAATCTTGTATTTGATTGGTTTTTGATGTTTGTGTTAAGTTTTGGGTTTTGGTGTATTCCTACATATATATTAAAATTTGATGGCCAACAATTTTTAGAAAATTTTATCCCCGCCCTTCCCCTGTTTCGGGGTGTTTTTTACAATTTGTTAGAATAAAGCCAGAAAATGCCATTATGAGGGGGAGTTAGAGGGTTAATATGTTCTACAAAAACATTTGGCATACAATTATTTACAAAATTGCTAAACATACCCTACACCTCAGATGTAAAGAAAACATAGTTTTATATACGGATATGCTGCAAGAAGAGGCCATAGCTGGGAAACTTTAACCGCCTCTAAAATGAAATTCCGATGTGATTAATCAAAATGCCGACACACGTATATTTTTTTTGGTCTCCTTTACAAGAATCAATCGTCGGAACCACGTAATTTTGTGTTGAACAGAATTTCTATTAATAATTTTTTTTTGGGTTCTCAGTTGAATTTAGAGTTATCTAATTTAGACTACGTTTATTGAGAAAAAACTCTCTCCCAAAAAAAGTATTTATTTAGGATCATGATAAAAGGATGGTTCCGATAGTGCAGACATCAAAAATTAGTAAACATACATTGAAAATTTGTAGCAAGTTTGCCACAACATCGTGAGTGTCATTTTGTAGGGTATAACAAACGACATTATAAACAACATAACTTGTCTACATAAACTAACAAAACTGACAACAAAAAGAAAACAAATTGAAATCATGCAACAATAAATGTAACAAAAACATAAAACTGACTAACTGAAACTTAATGTTTTGTAGCACCAAAATATATTAATGGGAAAACTCTATTATATGTAGAGATTACTCCTATATTGTTTTCTTTCAATGAAGATTTGATTTTAATGTAAATAAAAAAAAACTAAACTACTTGTTGCGTTCTTGTGTTTTAAAAATGAAGAAACGAAACTTTCAACATAAAAATCAAATGTTGATGGTGATACTCTCTACTCATTGATGCGCCACCATTGCAACAACAACTACTTGTAGTGTTGTTTAAAAACTAAAACTGCAATGTGCAACTTGTTTGAAGTTGTGACCTCCTACTAACTGACAGACATACTTCTGATTCACAGAGACATACAAATTTATTTAGACGGACATACAGACATTCATATTAAAAGCAACATAAACATTATTTCCATTGACAACATTATTTTTATTTTTTGTATTAGAAGATTTGGATGATGACAGAGATGAGGAGGGAATGAATATTGTCTTCAAACATAAACACGTACAAATTTGGTTGCACGTTTTTGCACTATTTAGAAATTTATCTAACACCTGCAACATGATTTTAAACATTGTATAAAAAACACTAAATTTATTTTATAGAAGAAAAACAACACGTTTGATAGAATCAAAACTACAAAAAACCACATTATCCAAATCAAGAAACATTGGCATCATATCATTCAAAACCGGCAGACTGTTAAAGTTTTTTCTAACTTTTTTTACATACAATAAAATTGTAATAAAAGTATTTAATTTTTACTATTTTTTACAAAATTTTCGAATTTTAAAAGTTTTAACTTTAAAACCACAAGCAACTAGTACAGCAAAGGAAAATAATTTTATTCTATTAGATGCTTTTATTTGAATTAAACTAACTGTTTAATACAACTACATTAAAAATTCAATGTTTTGTTTAATAACGGCATGGAGTTGGTATAAAAAAAAAACGCAATTCATCTCATTTCCATTTTAAATGAATTCAATATTTCCGTCTTTACTTTAGTCAGCGTCATTTGTTTTTTTTATCAACATCATCTTAAACATGTTATAGATCTAAACTAGGGAAGTACTACATGACTTAAATATGGAAAGGATTAAATGTTTAGAAATTGGTAAAAACTAAGAAAAAAAAATAATCCCTTCTTAAAAAACATCTCTCTGATCGCTTTAAAATTGAACAAACCATTTTTATTATAAAAAACTATAACACTGTTCAGGCCATTGTCATTGCTTTCGATCCTTGCCAAAGGATCTAAATAGCAGGATAAACCTACAGGTTCTATAAAAACTCACAGGATATATCAACCATATTTCCGAAAAGCTGAAAAATTATACAAAGAAGAACATTATCAGTATTCTGCAAAACTTCACGCAGATTAAAAATGAACACATCATCTACCTTATATCACGCTATCTTCCACTCATACACGAAATCCTCCACCTGATTTAACGGCTACCATTTAAAAAATAAAAATAGAAACTTAAAATCTTTCAACACGCATTAAAATTAACACACACTCAGAAAATACATAAACTAAAAATTAATTAAAATTTTCCTTCGAAATAGATAACAATTTTTCCTCAATTTAAGGCAAATTTTATTAAATCTTAGAAAAATTTTCTTAAAATGAATAAAAATTCCTATGTTTGGGTAAAAACGAAATAGTTGATATATTCAGAAATAGTTGATATCTTTCCTAAGTAATATTTCTTGATTTTAGGAAAAATCAAGTATGTTAAATAAAAATTCATCAATTTTTAAGAAAAACATCTTAGTTTTAAGAAAATTGCATACTAAAATATAAAAAAACTTAAAAAATAAAATATACTCAGAAAAAAAGTTAGTAGAAAAATTTGTAAACTGTTTTCAATCCCACTTTACAATTTTTGTACTGATTTTTAGTAAGAAAATTATTATTTAGCAAACTTTTTGCTATTTAAATTTTACAAATTACAGAGTTTTTACAGAATATTTACAATTTTTTGTTGCCAATTTCAGAAATAATTTTACGAATTTGTGGAGAGCGATTTGCTAAAAAAAAAATGACTAATATTAAAAAAGTGGTTATTGTAGGAAATGTTATTTATAATTAAAACTTACACCTACAGGGGTAATGATGTAATGCTGGGCGAACTCTCGGCATGGGCGAAGGATAGAGGGCTGGGTGTAAGCCCTGTTAAGACTGAGCTGGTACTTTTTACCAGAAGGTACAAGATAGAGGGTTTTAAGGCGCTAGTGTTGGATGGCGTCGAGTTAACTCTATCTGACAGTGCCAAGTATTTGGGGATCTTCCTCGACTGTAAACTGTCTTGGAATAGAAACACCAAGGATAGAATGAAAAGGGGACTCAATGCCTACTACACATGCAGAAACTCCATCGGTAAGAATTTAGGGCTAAGACCGGATATGGTGAACTAGATTTGTATATCGATGGTATGGCCTGTTCTCACTTACGGATGCACTGTTTGGTAGGATGCGTTGAGAGTGGACAGCTATAGGAAGATGCTCAACAATGCTCAGAGGAGTGCATCTTTTGGCATCACAAGTGCAAGGAGAAGCACGCCACAGGCAGCGTTAGATATCCTACTACATACATCTGTCCCCTATTGAACATTATGTGAGGAGTGTGGCGGCTAGGAGCTTACTTAGACTCTATGAGTCTTCGTTGATTAGACCTAGGCGATTAGAGTTTGGCGTGGATCCAACGGACTGTTTGAGGGGTGGGCAGTATTTACGGATGGGTCCAAGATGGACCATTTCACTGACGTGAAATGGTCATTCAGACTCCCGGATGAGTGCAGTGTCTTCCAAGCTGAGATCCTAGCAATCTGGAGGGCGACGGAGGTGATACTGAATCACATCGTAGGGGGGTTTGTGGTGACTGTGGTGCTGCGCTAAGGGCATTGTCAAATTATACGGTGCGATCGAGCCTGGTCGCATGGTGTATGAATTCTCTGAGGGAGCTCATGGTTGCATTCACAGTAAGGCTGTGTTGTGTACCCGGACACTGCAAGGTGGATGGCAATGATGTGGCGGACGAACTCGCGGATAGGGTTCGAATCTGGACTTATTGGTAAGGGAAAGAGGGGTAAAGCCCCCCTTATGACACTACTATGGGGTGATAAGGGAAAGGTTTCGTGATGCCGTTAACCGGTCCTGGGGAAATAGAGTGGATTGCAGGGTGTCGAGGGCGTTATGGCCCGGACTGGGCGCAGGGGCAACCAGGATTCTACTAGATTGGATAGGGGTGGTCTCAGGACCCTTATAGGGTTCTTGTTCTGTTAGGGCTTTTACGAGTAAATGGGATAATGCCATAACGGACTTCTGCAGACTGTGCAGGAATGTTGAGGAGCTAGACACGGTAAAGCATGTACTGTGCCACTGTCCTAGGATAAAGGGTCTCAGGCAGAAATGGTTAAGGGATAGGTTTCACAACGAACTGGGGTGTATCGCTGTATGTAATCCAGCCGATCTACTAGGGTTTGCCAGGGAAATAGCACGGCTGTTTGATGGGACTGTAGGGGGGTCATGTCGTACGTAGTTTATATATTTCTTCGGACCTCTCAACTTTTTTCTTCAAATTTTTTCTTCTTTATTTCTCTTTCTCTCTCTTCTTCCTCTATACTGAAGGGATTCACAATGTACCGCATTGGTCTCCGGGTGGAAATGCGTCCCTTGGGCGTATAACCCTTCTTAACCTAACCTAACCTACATAGATTAAAAAAGGGATCGGAAGTGAATATACCGACTCATGTTTGAAAATAGGACATCCACTTAAAATAGCACTAAAAAGTTTTTTTTAGTTCTAAAAGTCTGCCCTAAAAACAATTAAAACTTGACCTTAAAAGTAAAAAAAAATATTGACGAAAATATTTTTCAAAACAGAAATGACCAAATAAAAACAAAATGATTAATTCGTTTATGTATTAACAATTTTTTAGATTTTCAAGCCTTTGATATTGTTTTTAATTTTGTATAAAATATTTTTTTTAAAAAAATAAACAAAATAAAAAAAATTTGATGCTCGATAAAAAAAAAATAAATTTAAAATTTTGTACTAATACTTACAATACTTACAAAAAATTTAGTAAAATTTAGTAGTGGCTACTGATTTTACTACTAACTTCATTGTACTTACACGTCAGCAGACATGTGTTGCTAAGATTAGCAAAAAATACCGCTGGGCTCAAATTAGCAAAATTTCCCGTATTAACAGCAAAATTTCCAGTTGCCATTACAGACTTTTTTTTGGTGAATGTAGAACTCCCATTTAGTTAAAAAATGTGTTTAACTTGAAATGAGAAAGTACGTAAACTTAATTTAATTTTTTTTTCGCGGGTAGTAATAAAAATTAAATTTTAGAAAGCCATTTCTAAATTCAGTTTTAAGTCTAAATTTCTAATTTTTAAGAATTGTTTTATAAAAATTAGTTCAGACAATTAAAAACAAAAAGTAATAAATTTTTTCCTAGGTATAATAAAAATTAATTTAATTTTAGGATCTGATGAACTATTTCTGGGGAATTTTTTCATGCAACGTAGTTCAGATAAATTTTAAAAGTTTTAATAAAATATTATATTTTTTTTCAAGTAAAAGTTTTTTAATATTTGAGAAATAATAACCTTAGACAGGGAGCCAAAATAACTGTTATTATTTTTTAAATATGCAATAGGTTATGGAAAAAATAAATATAAATCTTTTGTAATGGTTATGGAAGCCCAAAAAAAAAACATAAACAAACTATAATGGTTATCAAAGACCAAAAACATAATCGCGGTTGGATCCGCGCCTGTTCTAACCCCATGTAAAGATGATAGCCAAAAATTTAATTTGGGTAGAATTGGTTTATATTCCGACGTGTCTCCTACAGAAAGGCCCTTTTCGAATAGAAAGGCACAAAACCGTATATATAAAGTGGAAATATTGAACTATAATATTTTAAGGGGTCGTAAATCACATCATCAAATTTGCAGAAAATCTGACCTTATTCACCCCTATCCTCATATAAATCCATCTTCCCGGTATTTTCTTGAATAAAATGTAGCGTGGAGTGTTGGTAAAAATCATTCTATATTTAAATCTACCTTCTTCAGAAGGTCCTTTCTGAATTGGGCTTAAATGCTATTTAGTTACACAGTACACGCTGAAAAAAACGACGTGCTGGAAATATAATATGCTGGTAATATACATATATTTGGAAACGCTGTAAGTTGTGTTTGCCGCATTTATAACACAATATGCTTGCCTGGAAATATAATATGTTTGCTTGTAAATATATATATGTTTGGATCCTTTGAAATACATCATCCGCAAACATATATATGTTTGCCTGCAAATATATATATGTTTATCATTATTAAGTTTGCATCCCACAAGTATAATAATGATAAAATTACAATTGCAAATATATGTTAATTTAGATGGTAATATACAAATACTACAATGGTTGCCTGGAAACATATGTAGAATAACTATAAATTGAAAATACTTGGAAATCTACTTCAAATATACATATGGTAGTTTCTAAACAAATATATATTTGCCTGTAAAGATATTCAAAGATGTCTTTTTCCTGCGTGTAGATATGTTATCTCCTTGAAATTTTATGAAAATCATATTTATCTTATATGAATACTTCCCGGGCCATTGTCATCAGCATTGATTGTTATTTTTTTTTCTTAAAGTTAGCAACGATTTTTCAAAATAGTTTTGTTAACTTTTATACATTAAATCGATTCTATTTTTTTATCTTTTTCTCAGTTTAGTGTTGCATCTTTCTTTTACCGGTTGTTTTTTTATATTTCATTTGACGTTGATGTGTTAACGTCGTTTTCATGATTTATGATTTCTATAACGATTTATTTGTTAGACTTTTGTTAAACTTCGTATCAGAACTGCATAAATTTATGTTAATGTCTGTGATGTTTTCATTAATGTTTTAAGTTAGCTTGCAAAATATTTTTTCTGTGTCAAAATGAAACATTTTTATTTTTATGAATATTTTATTAGATGCAAATTCTTTATGCAGAAATAAAATTTCAAAAAAAAAAAAAAAGGAAGCGTGTTGAATGATGATTGTGTCATGAAAGTGATGGATTTTTATTGTGCATGTGTTGCAATCATTATGATGATGATGTGAACAGGTGATGTGTTTATTATTTATAATAAAAAGTAAACTTTGAAAACTTGAGTTAGATAATATTCATATTTACATTTGTTTGTTTATTAAATGTTACACTTATTTATTGTTTAACTTTTTTGTCGCCTTTGGACAGAAATGAACCAATATTGAAATTTATATTTAATTATTTTTATTTTTCAGTAACTGTATTAAGTCCATCCAGTAGATGGATGGGTGGCTGATAGGCGGTGCAAATATTTTCTAACGATTTTGGGGAAATACTCTTTGTTAACTGAGGTTTATGGGGTACTTATGTATAAAAACAACTTCAGAGGGAGAACAACAAAAAACGCTAGCTTTAGGGGTATTTATGCTTCCCTTGGACCCAACACAAGACAGAGATATTTCCCGAAGAATAAAATAAAAACTAAAAAAGTTAATAACTCAGTGCCAGCGACAAAATGTAATCAGTGGGACCCCCATGGAAATGGATAACTAGGTCGTCTCCATGGCCGGTGACTCTACAAGTTGCAACAAAAACTCCACAGGAAATAGAATATTTAGAGGCAAGAGGACGCTTTAAGCGAACTCTAGTTCACATGACTCTTAAGACTTGAAATCTTCAAATCTGGAAATTCTCAACGTATAGTCTAATAGAACAATTTCATAAAGTTAAGATTCACATCGTTTTCATCCAGGAACCTTGAATTATTAGACACCAAGTCTCTGGATTAAAGGACCCGAACTTACAACTTTTCTATGCACGGCTGGAGACTGCGACGAGAACCTGGATTCTATGTTACAAGAACTTGAACATTTTTTTTGCCCTTGACTTGTGGACGGAAAATGCTCGGATGCTGACTCACGGAAGCCAGATGTTTTACATGACATCTGACTCCGCAAGTGAAATCAGGTAAAGAAATACTTTTTAGTTCCGAAACAAACACATAACTTGCACTACTTAAAATTCTTAATGCAATTAAACTGTGTACTCTTAATGTTAGAAACTGACCTATGTTTGTTACCAAATTCTAGGACAAACTGTCCAAACTTTGGGATTAAATCTACAAAACCGTCTTAACACTTCTCAGTCACAAATTTTTGAAAAAAGAGACAACCAAGTGCTGACCACTCCGATAAAGTAAATCTCCACGAGAAAAGTCATTGCTATCCGGTGAGCTGATAGTAAAGATATCCGCATACTTTTTAATAGGTCACGTCGTACACTCACCAAAAAAAGTATGTAATGGCAACTGAAAATTTTGCTGTTATTACGGGAAACTTTGCTAATTTGAGCTCAGCGGTATTTTTTGCTAATCTTAGCAACACATGTCTGCTGACGTGTAGTAAAATGAAATTTGTAGAAAAAAATAGCTGTCGCTACTAAATTTTAGTAAACTTTTTGTAAAGTTGAATTTAAAATTGTTTGCTAAAATCAACAAAAAAAAAATTACTAAATATTATTAATATTAGTACAAAATTTCAAATTTATGTTTTTTTATCGAGCATCAAAATTTTTTTACTTTATTTATTTTTCTTCAAAAATTATTTGAGACAAAATCAAAAAAAAAAAAAAAATCAAAGGCTTAAAAATTGTAAAAACAAAAACAAATTCATCAATTTTTAAAAAATATTTTAGTAATTTTTTTTTTACTTTTAAGGTCAAATTATTTTTAGGGCTGGTTTTTAGAACTAAAAAAAAAATTTTTAGTGCTATTTAAAGTGGATGTCCTATTTTTAGACATGAGTCATTACCTTCACTTTCGATCCCTATTTTTTATCTATGTAGCAATTTAAGGCAATTAAAGTTTGTAGGTGTAAGTTTAAATTAGAAATAATATTTCATTCAATATATTTATTTTCTTTCATTCGATCTTCAATATTATATTATATTATTCTCTCAAATTGAGTCTAAGGTCTTTTTTCAAAAATAATGATTATATATTTTTATTATTTAATATTAATAATTATTTCCCTGAAGAAGTCACTCAATGTGGAGACAAAATATTGGAAGAATAAAATATATAATCATTATTTTTGTAAAAAGATCTTAGACTCAATTTGAGAGAATAATATAATTTCCTTCAATATTTACTTTTTAAAATTAGTAATTTTTTTTGCTAATTTTGGCAAAATGGTTGTCAAAAATTTATAAAATGATTTCTGAAATTAGCAACAAAAATTTTTAAATATTATGTAAAACTTGTATAATTTGTAAAATGTTAATAGCTTAAAGATTTGCTAAATAATAATTTTTTTATAATATTCCTTATTGAGCCAAAGATCCTTTATTTATAAAAATTCAATTATAAATCTTTATTTATCCCAATATTTCGTCACCACATTGGGTGACTTCTTCAGGGGAAATTGTCTTTTTTTATAATTAATAAATTAAAATTATAAAATGAAAACTTATATGTAACAATTTTTTTAAAAATGGCGGTAAATCAAAAATAATTTTTTGTCAATATTAAAAAATAAAAATATCACAGAAAACAAAAATAACAATATTTTAAAAATTAAAATATTACATGAACAAAAATATTTTATATACATTTCATTTAACATAATAATATTTATCCTAGTTTTTATTAACTAAATGTCTGTAATTTTGTGCAATATTTGCTATGTCTGTTTTATAATTAATTCGTTGTGTAGATGGTGCCTTCATAATTTGTAACATTTCTAACATATATCTACGTCTGTAATTATTTTCCGCGTTTAAAATTGACGTCCTATCAAAATCAGGATAATGATTAAAATTCGTGCAATGTAATGATAATGCTGTTTTCTGTGTAGAAGTATTGTTCCTGTATTTTTGATCAGATCTGTGTCCTGCAATTCTTGTTTTTAATTTATTCTTTGTTGTACCTACATATACATTACTAAAATTCTCATTATCATTTCCACTACAAGGTATTTTATAAACTAAATTGGACATTTCAGATTTATCTATTTTATCTTTCGTTTTGCTAAATAATCTACCTAATGTGTAATATGTTCTATGTGCTACTATATATTTTTTATTATCATAAATTTTCGATTTTTCTAATCTTTCAGATATAAGAGGAACATAAGTTAGAGATTTATAAATTTTAGGTTCAGTAACCGTTCTCGTAACTAAATTATTCTGTTTTTTACATTGTCTTATCAATCTACAGATTAATTGAATTGGGTAATTATTATTTAACAAAATATTTTTAATCTTTTCTATATTAGTTTTATGAAATTTTGTATCGCTAATCTTTAATATCCTTTCAATCAAATTCTTAGCCGTATTAAGTATGATTCTTTTCGGGTGTTTAGAAAAATAGTTAATAACTCTTCCAGAAGCTGTTGGTTCATGTAATATTTTAATTTTTCAAATATTGTTATTTTTGTTTTCTGTGATATTTTTATTTTTTAATATTGACAATAAATTATTTTGATTTGCCGCCATTTTTAAAAAAATTGTTATATATAAGTTTTCATTTTATAATTTTAATTTATTAATTATAAAAAAAGACAATTTCCCCTGAAGAAGTCACCCAATGTGGTGACGAAATATTGGGATAAATAAAGATTCATAATTGAATTTTTATAAATAAAGGATCTTTGGCTCAATAAGGAATATTATATTAATAGAGAAGATCGAAGAAAACTAAAATAATTATTAATAATTTTTTTACTAAAAATCAGTACAAAAAATGTAAAGTGGCATTGAAAACCATTTACAAATTTTTCTACTAATTTTTTTTCTGAGTGTTAAGGAAATTCAGAATACTGGGACGATTACAACAGAAAACTGAGGGATTACAATTAAGAAATTTGAACGGAAAAGGGTATCCGTATACAGCTTAACGAAATAATTAATTTCTTATGGAAGACCCCACATAATCCTTATCGACGGATACGGAAATAGCGCGGACTTGTTGCCCGACACTTTAAAAATTCATTTAATATCTTACTTTCTTGTCAAAAATGATCGACGACAAATTGTATACAACGAGAAGTTAGGCCAAATGTGGAACAATATGTTGGACACAAAATTGATCAGCATGTTGGACCAAAATCTATCGAACAGGCTGAACAAAATGAGGGACAACATGGACGGAAATAGCGCGGACTTGTTGCCCGACACTTTAAAAATTCATTTAATATCTTACTTTCTTGTCAAAAATGATCGACGACAAATTGTATACAACGAGAAGTTAGGCCAAATGTGGAACAATATGTTGGACACAAAATTGATCAGCATGTTGGACCAAAATCTATCGAACAGGCTGAACAAAATGAGGGACAACATGGACAAGGAAGTAAGTTTGTCGGGAATATTAATATAACCAGCGACATGATTAAAAGTGATGTATGTAACTCTTCTTCTTTTAAAACTACAGGACTACAGGGGTACTTTTCCACTCTTCTGCAACAGAGTATCGAACTGATTGATATTCATCTTGTGAATATTTTACCCCTCCGGTAATGACAGGAAGCCAATATTGTCTTCATACCAAAGCCGGAGAAGAAAAGTTATGCAAACTCATAAGCCTACCGACCGATAAGCCAAGGATAATTTTTTGCGGAAATCCCTTTATTAATTGTTTAAATAATGTGACTATCGAAACGCTTATTCGGTCCCAGTTTGACATTAACCGGGCTCTTATAGACTCGATCAATCACATGCTAAGGAAACGAAGCATTTGCTGTCAGGTCAACTGCATCATTATTACACATATGGTGTGCATGGAAACCCCAAAGAAGACAAAAATACACAGAGAAGACAAAAATACACAGAAAAAAAAATACAAAATTCTTTTTGTTATATTGAACATCTTCCATAGAACATTTTTGTAAATACAAAAAAAAAAAAAATATTTTGTAAAAAAGCACCAACAATGGAATTTGTAAATACAAAAAACCTTTTTGTTATTTTTTTGCAACTTCAATTTTTATTTTTAAAGAATTTTTACATGAAAAATAACAATTTACAAAACAATTCAAACAAAAAATTATTACAAATCGAACTTAAATTTTAACAAATATTTTTAATTACTTAAAATTTTGTGATACTTCTTTCTGTGTAAATATATTTAAAGCAAAAAATTATTGCGTGTACTGACTGACAAAACAAAAATCGATATTTTTCTATGCAAAATTAATATCTTTAAAGTATTTGTTTTATTTTTGTTAATAATAAACAGATTAAATTTAGTTTTTAAATTTGGATAAACAAAAAGCAGTCGTTTCTTTAGGGTTAAATGTAGCATTAGAAAGTTAAATTTTCATTACAAAATGTCCAAATATATTATAATGTTTTTAAATGTTTATTATTGAAATATATGTAAAGCTTAATTTTAAAACAAAGGAAGACCTTATGTATATTAAAAAACAACATAGCTTATTACAAAAACTAATCCGCTTATACCTATAAAATTGACTATGAAGATCGCATTTATTTTTATTTTTAATTTTTTTATTTACACAAAAATTCAAGAAGTTTTTTTTTAGCTTTTTAATAAAAATACCGCCAATAGCCATGATTTGGTATAAATTTAAAATGCAAATTGAAATTTCTAAAATAAATAAAGTGTTGGTCAAGGCCGACCATGATATGATTTGTATTACATTAAGATTTGAGTTGAAATTCTTGATCTGAATTGAAATTCCTGTAAAAGTTTATCTAAATTGTCAAAAATACTCTACTTTTAGAGACTTAGACGAATAAGCAATTACCGGAAATATGGTACGATTTACTTTAAATGATTTATAGTTCTTTATAACCGACACAAGACAAACTAAACCAAATATCTGTGTGTCTTAATACTATCTTAGCACAATTCACACACGCTGGGTATGTCCTTAAGCCAAAAGAAGATCATGGTAAAACTTTTTTCAAAACATCTTTATAAAAGGTTTAAATGAACTGGCCGTAAAAGATCAATTGGTATACCTAAATTTGTATTAGCTGGAGCTTATTTGCTGCTCAAAGATTTAAAAAAATACTAACAATTGTATAAAAAATACTAACAATTGTATAAGAAATACACGATGTTTAAATAATCAAAACTTTGGATTTCGTCAACAGAAATTTATCTTATATTCAAGTTTCATTCCTATTTTGTAAACAGTATGGAATTTATTTCTCAAAAATATTAATTAATTTATTTAGACTTACAAAATGATTTATTTAAAAGCGCATTTGTAAGGATAAATTTTTTATTTGGCTAAATATGACAGCCAAAAATGAATTATTTTTATCATGATAAAATAAACTTTGCCTAATGATCTTTCAGATAATCTTGAACAAAAAATAAAATTATCTTCACAAAAAAAGGCTTTCATTTGACAGTTTATACATATTGCAAATGTAGGGCAGTAGAAAAAACTACGCCATTTATAGTCTAAAAATTATACAAATTTTCACGACTTTTGCTCATAAATTGATCCATATAAGAGAATGAATTTAAATGATGAGACTTAAGTCTTAGATAATTAATTGCCTTTTGTAACTGAAGACCAAATTAAAATTTATTTAGCTAGGCGTATTAAAGTGAGCATTGAGAATTTAGCTTGTTTCAAATTAATAAGAAAGAGACGTCAATTTTGATTATGTTAGTAAAAAAAATAATTTTAAATTAGTTGTTTCTTCAGAGTTTTATAATAAACTTTTTGTTTCAACTATTTGGTCATCTGATACAAGAGTTCGCAATTTTCTGAAACGTCCTACTGTTCTTTCGGTGAAGTACTTGATATTTCTTATATATTAAATTTTTACATGTATATTATCAAAATGTTACGAGAATGCGAAGTAAATTATCGCAACCTTTTGAATTATCTTCTCAAATGGATAGTGATGTTTATCTTATAGCCGAAACATGGAAAAGACTGCTAAGTTGTTAGGGTAGAAAATATTTGCCCAGGACTACACGGATTTCCCAGGTAATTACCCAGAGTCACCAATTTTTACCATGTGCCTGGCCAGAATTCTAAGATGTAAATAACATAAATTTGAGATTTTTTCCCCTTGGGGGTTCCCCAATTTTACCATGGCTAAAATTCTAAAATGTAGTTGAGACTTTTCACCTTTTTGCCCTTCCCCGTAGACATTTTAAAAAATCCGACCTAGGTTAATGTCTACGCTGGAGGACGAAACCAAATTGCATCTTCCCAGCTCCAGCGGTTTTAGCAAATTTTCCCCTTTCGTTGGATTTTCGAAAAATTACGTCTACACAGGAAAAGGAGCTTGAATACTAAATTTCAATTTCCTAGATACCGTGTATACGAACAAAAACCAATAGCTATCTAAGCACTGGCATGTATCTCTTGCTTGAAATTACGAGCATAAATCAAATGTTTAAATTTTTCTAAAAATTACTACAATATTTTTCAAATTCTAATACTCCGTAAGTATTTCGGGTTTCACGTAAACAAAAAACTTTTATACCAAATGTCTGTATCTTGTTAGATCATATGTTTTTTTGCCACCGATAGATTTTCTTTTGTACGAAATATTGACTATCAATCAGTATCATACTTCCGCGGACAAAAACGTTGCAAACTTATTTCCAAAGTTTCTGCGGTGTTCTCCTAACTGTGCATTGAAAACAAGTTTTGGGCGAAATATAAACCTACCGCGCGTGCTGTATATAATTTTGTTCAAAAAGTTGCTTAAACTGGCTTGCAATTGGACAATACTCATGGTCCCCATCGTCTCACGCTACATAGCGATAAGAAAGTGTGCAACTCAATCCAAGAAGATCCACTTACCATCGATCTCCACAACTCGGCATTTAACGCCCCAGCATGAAAAGAATTTTTTACAAAGATCTCACACTATTCGCTTCCAAAGCCAATTGACTCAGCAATTGAAGGCAAATGATCATCCACTTCGTTACGGCTTCTCAGTTTGGGTCTTATAGAATCTCCAATGGGACATCGAAATTGGTTGAAAAATAACATTGTCTGATGAGGTGCATTTTTATTTCGGCGGCTATGTCAATAAACCAAATGGCCGCATCTGGTGATCCGAAAATTCGTACATCATTATCGATAATTCAACGCATCCACAGAGATTGGCAGTTTAGAGTCGATTTTGCAGTGGTGGCATCATTTGCCTATTTTATCTAAAATGCTGCTAGAAACGCAATTACAGCCAATAGCAAGCGCTACATAATTAGGTACTTTTTATTGACTGAAATGGAAAATATGAACTTGGACAACATTTGGTTTCAGCAAGATGGAACACCATGTCACACAGCTCATTAAAAAAATCGATCTGCGCCATGTAGGATATTATTTATTTTGTTGGCACATTTAGTGTTAAAAAAATATGCATGTTTAGATAAATGTACATGATACCATAACACTAATAACTCCCTAGTGAGTTTTATTCATACAAATCGTTGTGTGTAATTAAAACTAATAATAAAACGTTTAACATTTTAGTATGGCAGTCTGTATCCATTTGCTGGATTTTTGGAATTATTAAAATTTCAATATAAAATATCTAAGTCCAAAATAAATAGAATAACAAAACAGATTCAGGTGGATCGTTATTATTATATAAGGCAGTATTTACCAGATTACAGATTATAATACGGAAAAAAATTAAATATTTATTGGACAACAATATAATCATATTTATTAATTTTAAAGCGGAATATTTTAAAAATTTATGGAATTCTTTAAGTCGCTGTCACTTGGCTATAGCCCACCTAAAGGGGGATAAAGAACAAGGTTAAGAATTATTGAATTCTTCTATTGCCCAATACCATCAAAAAGCGGTTGTTAGATATTAAATAGTTTTTGGGGGGTAGTTGCTCCATTGTTATAAGGCCGAGCCTGAAACAAAATAAACTTAAAATGTGATAGCACTAAATAATTTTAATTGATCACAAAAGAAAAAAAATATAAAACGTGCAATGATTACTCCTTATCTTCAGAATGATTTTCAAATAAAAAAAATGTTTTACTTTTTTAATTATTATAAATTAAATAATAATATGCTAATGTACTGGCTTAACTTTTCTATTATTTTAATAGCAGTCATTGCTAATAGTTTAAATAACTTTGTTTATTAATGTATATTTTATTAATTAATGTTGATTTAAAATTATGGCCTGTATTCAAAAAGCTGTTTTAATTTAGCTACAATTTAATAATTTGTTAACATGCAAATGGACAGAAGAAAGCGTACAATTTAGTTTATAATAGTATCATATTAATTTCATTTAACATATTTGTGTTATGGCACATCCTTTGTAATTAATTTTGCTATTCAGATCACGAATATTTCAAATATTTTAAAATAACTTGCGGAAAAATCGAGTTATGACTGTAATCAGTAATCAGTAAAACAGATTTGAAATCAGAAGAAAAAAACCTACACAAAAATTAAAATTAAATAAAAATTACTTAAATTTCAATGCGAACAAAAATGCTTAAAACTAAACAAACTGAGCTTCTCTTTTTTTGACATTTGATGAGCAATGAGATAGATACACATGACCCGAATTTTGTCAGCCTCCGGTAAGAAATGGAAATGTCACCAATTCCAATTATTTCTTACGGAGAGTTAAATAGTAATAGCTTATTACTAACTACTTCTTTATATGCACACGCGTTACCCAATATTGTTTATTTTTTCGTTAGCTTGCACATAAGCATAACACCTTAACTTTAAAAAAATACTATATAAAAAAGTTAGAACTATAATATTAAGGTTAATACGATCATTATACAGGGTGTCCGACGGGAAGGCATACTACTTTGTTTGTTTATAATTTTTGATTAAATGAAAGAGAATGGATCTTATATTGATAAATGTTTTATTTAATGTCGGCAGTTATGTATGGAATACAATATCAGATTACCAAAATGTCAGCAAAACAAAGTAGTATACCTTGCCGGCGGACACCCGGTATAAAGAATAATATGCTTTATTGGAAGCTAGTGGTAAAGCTGAGGATTTTAAATCAATTATCAAACTAATTGACTCCAGTGCAGAATATTATAAGATACAGGATAATTATAACACCTGTTATATATTTATATCTAACATCTTCGGCTAAGTGGTCATTATATCAGGAGCAAAAATAATTTCTCACAAAACCGAACACGAGTTTTATTTTTGGATGTATGTCTCATTAAAATATCCAGTTTTGTCTTGCCTGTACAAGCAAATTCAACCTACGAGGGCACCATAAACACTATGATTGGTCAAGTTGTTGAGGCAAGATTAGTTAAACATTGGAAGTCTGTATCATTTTTGGATGCTAAACCATTGAAACGTATCAGTTAGGGGATGTGAGTTTAAAAACAATATTCGAACCCGTGAAATTAGAAATTATGAAAATTTTAATGTATGTATTTATTTTTGCATAGAGCAATTCCATATGAAAACGATCAAAATTGGCAAATTTTTGGACGACCCCTCTCCGATTTTAAAATAAATAGTCTCAATCGATTGCCCAGCAAAAAATAATGTACCTACATATTTTTTTTTTTATAGTGACTGGTTTAGTGGTGGTGTACACCACTGTCATGTGACAAAATTGAAGAATTCTTCATAAGGGACCTCATTGAAAGTTGTTTTAAAAAAAACTACTAAAGCGATCGCAACGAGTGATAGCTCGTTGGAAAGGTATTGAATCAGGCTTTAATTGAAAAATAAAATTTTCCTAATTTTTTTCAGAAATTTACCTTTTTTCCCATGAAAATTAAATTTCCCCATGAAAATTAAATTTTCCGATTTTCCACAGAAGCTCCTAAATTTTCCGGCTAATTTTATTTTTTTTGGATTCCTCATAATTTTTGCTTTAAGAATCAGCAATAAAAAAATGGGCCCCGACTCCTTGTTTGGACAGGAGAAGAGCATTTAAGAGACCACCTTGTTCTCATTGTTTTTATATTTTTTATAATTGAATTATTTTTAATTATTTAACATTATTTTATTTTATTATTAAAAATACATTTTAAAAATTATTTTACAGTTAAAAATACATTTATGAAGAAAAAATCAATTTTTTTTTAAGAGCCCCAAGTTGAGTGTGTAGTGAATATGGTCTGCCTGCCTTCACAAGATCGGCCATAAATCCATGGATAATAGCAGCAGTGGCATGTAATGGCACACCAAACCCGACTGAGGCTACAGGTCATAAAATGTTTTGTAAATTTTTTAAATTACCAGGTAATAAATATTTCGCCTAAAATGACAACTTTCAATGAGGTCCCTTATGAAGAATTCTTCAATTTTGTCACATGACAGTGGTGTACACCACCACTAAACCAGTCACTATAAAAAAAAAAAAAATATGTAGGTACATTATTTTTTGCTGGGCAATCGATTGAGACTATTTATTTTAAAATCGGAGAGGGGTCGTCCAAAAGGTGATCGCTTTCATATGGAATTGCTCCATATCCCTTTTGAATTTTATTGGCAATATCGTGGTGTAATTCGTAAATTTATGTATAAATTTAACATGTTATAAAATTTAAATAAATGGATTAAAACGTACTACAATAGTTAATTTATTACAACTTATTTACAGACTATCTGTCTGACTCTCCGACTCACTCACTCATTTATTCTCTCACTCACTCACTCACTCACTCACTCACTCAATCAACATCGCCAAACCCAAACCGCTGAAGCTAGGAAACAATAATAGCCTATTCCTTTATTTCGAAAGAACACGTTCGTTCGCTTTCCAGTCGAAAGAAAACTGATTTGGGTTTTACTAACTTCACTTTCTATGCGAACAATGACTCGAACGATAAGTCGAATGAAAACGTATCTGTTTTCATACAAAATTTGGTTTCTCTATTTCGAACAGCTCGAAAGCAAATGTCAAAATCAGTCACTTGCTATTTTTTTTGTCGAGTAAATATATATTTGATATATTTAAAAGCAAAAAAAGCAATGGATAACAAATGGTAAGTACAAAATAATACAATTATTTATAGTTAATTAAGAATTTTAAATTTTAGTTAAAAAAATCAACAATGGACCAGCCGAAGACGCATGTATTTTATGGAAGAAAGGCCTGATTTTGCCAGAGGGACTCTGGTGTTCGGAGCAAACAAATTTTCTGCAGAGGAGGAAAATTTGACCAGAAAACTTTAACTCCGTTTCACCCCCTATTACGCTGTTGCTGAGTGGTAAAAGGTAAGTGTGTATTGTTTGTGACTTACGTTTGCCCTAAGCAGCTCATATTTACATTTTTGATTTTACATCTTTTATTTTACAAGAGCTAACAGGACTGTAGCAGTGACCGTACCGAACAGACAACAGCAACAGAAAAGCTTTCCGATTAACAATCTCACCCACAACCAATCGATAACAAAAATTTTTACAAATAAACACTTCCTCAAATAAAAATTGATTTCTTTATTGTTATTTTGTTATTAAATTTGTCACATACAGCTGATCACTGTTAAACAGGGTTGTCTTTGTCTTTAAGCAGTATAGTAGTATTTTTAGTAGTACTTTTAGTACTCAAAATATATGATCTGGCATCTCTGTGATTTGCAAATGAGTAAGAAACAAAAATTGACACACGTAAGTCAAGTCGATCGAAGGCTTTCGAAATAGAGAAACCCAAATTGATTCGAATTCGAGTGACTTGCTTTCGTTCGACTAGTTTTTCGTTCGAGATCGAGGTACAGGCTATAAATCTAAAAATCCACATCACGTATGATTTATATTAATTTGCCACAATAAATCAAATATTGATCATACGCCTTAGTGGTAAGTAGACTTTTTAAGTAATCTCTGTATATTCTAATATTTGTTCATATATTTTAAAGGAATAACGTGACTGACTAAACATCGCTCAGAAATTTTAACGAGGAAGCACAAAAATGGGAAATCTGCCCCTTGATGGCATTCCCAAGCACCTTTGGCTATAAACCTACATTTTTTCACGTTCATACACCAAAAAAAAAAAATTAACTAAGATTAAAAAAATATTAACTTATTTGGAGGAAAAATTGATATGAAAACGGCGCCAAAGACACTTTTTTAAAATATTTAATAAAAATTTTCCTTGAATTTAAGAAACAAATTTTACTCAAGATTTGGTGAAAATTTCTAAATTATAAAAAAATTTTACTATTAAGAACTAAATTTTTATTAAAAAACAGTAAAATTTATTACTAATTAGTTTATATATCATCTTAACTTTAACTGTTACTTAGAAAATGTTTTACTGGTTTTAAGAAAAATTTTATTATATTTAATTTCATTTCATTAGATAATTTTATTACTAAAAACTAGGGCTTGACTTCCAAAAAGTAAGAAAATATTTTCTAACATCAAGTTAAACACACTCAGAAAAAAAGTTAGTAGAAAAATATGTTTTCAATCCAACTTTCCTATTTATACCCTTCACCACAGGTGGGAGGGTATATATAAGTTTGTCATTCCGTTTGTAATTTCTACAATATTGATTTTAGACCCAATAAAGTCCTTATAAAGAGCGAAGTTGACTTAACGATGTCCGTCTGTCCGTCTGTGTGTTGAAATGGGTTTTCCGAAGACCACAGACATGATGAGGACTTGATTGTGATATAGTTCTGTTAAATGTGATCCATTTCTGCTTGCTATTAAAAATCAGCCAGATCGGTTGATAAATGGCTGAGATATTAGCAAAAAACCAGGACTACCTCTAATTTTTCCCGTAAAATTAATTTGTTTTATATGTATCTTGAATATAACGCATTACAAACACATCAATTTCTTTTCTTTCACCTCTTCACCTTTTATACACACAACAAACACATACAAAGATTTATCATTAAAATAAAAACCAAACAAATCCCTATTGAACGAAAACTGTTCATTTAACTCTATAAACGATGATTCCGCATAGCCTTCACAGCCGAGTCGTCTAAACGCTATGTCACAAATACTTTTTTTCTCTAAGAACGCGAGTTTGAATCCTACTGAAGACACGATTCAACTTTTTTTTGTGCATTTCTTTTATTTTCTTAAGACTTTTTTTTTATTTTTTTGTTTTTTTTTAACATTAAATAATTAATTTAAATAAAATTTTATATTAATAATTAAATAATCCATAAATAGGTTAAAAACATCAAAATTTGTATAAAAACCCTCTGATACAAACAAAATACAAACGGTTTTATTTCGATTTTTTGCTCCGATTTAAAAAAATTTATAAACAGATTTTTAAACCATTTTCTCGTATATTAAGAAAATTTTATACATAATTTCCCTTTGAGTGCAACTATTTTAGGTCATAACTTATAATAATTTATAAAAAAAAAATTATAAACTATTTTCCTTCAAATTTTTAAAATTAAGCTAAATAAATTAAAAATATTTTGTAATAAAAAAGCGAAATAAAATCCCAAATACAAGATTGCCAGCTAAATCAAACTTTTTTGTAGAAATAAAACACATGAAGTTCTAGTGATTTCTTTTAACGATTTGTGAAAAAATATTTTTTTGGTCGAAAAAAGCTTTTTTTAGAACTAAAAAATATCCAAAGATCGAAAATCTTTAGTAGAATATATTTGCTGAAAGTAGTTATGACCAAAACCTAAAAAAATACATATTTTCGGGAACCATAAATCTTTCAGGGTCCAAGTTTTATCACTAAACTAAATGGTAAATTTGCACTTAAAGATGTCCGTATATAAATCTGTCCATTCCATATATGTCCATATATAAACTTCACTATTTTCCCAACCATGGTGAAGGGTATATAAGATTCGGCATAGCCGAATTTAGCCGCTCTTACTTGTTTTGAACTGATTTTTAATAAAAAATTTATTATTTAGCAAATCTTTTCGCTGTTTACATTTTACAAATTACAGAATTTTTACAGAATATTTACAAATTTTTGTTGCTAATTTCAGAAATAATTTTTACAAGTTTTTGAAAACCGATTTGCTAAAATTAGCAAAAAGAAATTACTAATTTTAAATAAGTGGATATTAAGGGATATATTATTTATAATTAAAACTTATACATACAAACTTAAATTGCTTTAAAACGTTATAGAGATTATAAAAAAATGGATCGAAAGTGAATATACCGACTCTAATAATAGGACATCCACTTAAAATAGCACTAAAAAAGTTTTAAAAATCAGCCCTAAAAACAATTAATATTTTTGCCTTAAAAGTAGAAAAATTGACTAAAATATTTTTGAAAACAGAAATTACCAAATTAAAGCAAAATAATAAATTCGTTTGTTTTTACAATATTTAAGCCTTTATTTTTTTTTAATTTGGTCTAAAATATATTTTAAAAAAATAAATAAAATTAAAAAATTTTGATGCTCGATAAGAAAAATAAATTTGAAATTTTGTACTAATATTAATAATATTTAGTAATTTTTTTTTTTTTGCTGATTTTAGCAAACAGTTTTTAAATTCCACTTTACAAAAAGTTTATTATAATTTAGTAGCTGTCAATGACGTGCCCATGAGGGAGGGGCAAAAAATATTTTCTAAAATTTTTTTAATGCTGGCGATTTCTAAAACTAATTTTTTGACCTTTTTTAAGAATTAAAAAAAAACTTTATAGCCACAAAATTCTTTTAACGAAACGTCAAAAACTCGGCTTGGTGCAATATATCATAAATTCTTCACCACATTATCGTGACCGGAAAATCTATATGTCGACCGAAAATTTTTACCAAAAATGACGCGAATTTGGTTAAAAAATTTTAATTTTTTTGTTAGTGTAGTTGTTAGTAATAGTTGTAGAAGTTGGCGCCGTAGCCGAAAATTTTGTTTTTCATACATTAAGAACAAATATAATTCTTAACAAGTTTCAAAATTGCAAAGCCCTAAGACGCAATGTCACAAAAAACCATTCACTCTAAAATTAAATAAGATCGTCGGATGCTGCAAAACCCGCATATCGGAGATTAATGGCTCTTCCATTGTTACCAGCAAACTTAATAGGAACTGGCTGCGAGGACACACTCATAGACGGTGAGCAGAAATTTACTTAATTTTTGAACTATTTTGAAAGGTAGTAGTTGCGCATCACTAAAATATTTGATTTATATAATATGATTTTTATTCTAATTCTTTAAAATATTTCAATTTGGGTTGACCCAAGTAACTTTAATGTTTATAAGGAGTACATTCGGATGATATTGATTAAATACAATATAAACGCGTATAATGGGCAAATTTTCATTTGGTTGAAGCATATAATTTTTCATTATATTTTTAGTAATAATTTTCATAGTGAAATTTTGCCCCAAAAAATGAGGCTTAATTACATTTTAAAATTGGAATCTTATTTCTTGTGGCCATTTTGCACAACGCTACCGTGAACTACATCGAATTTTATAATTTTTATTGGGAACGTGGAATTGCCACGTGCAAATTTTTACTCAACTTCAAAGACCATTTCAAAAACTATTAGATTGTTTCGAAAACTTTTGGAATGACTCCACTTGTAATTTATAAAGCATCAATTGAATTTGAATAATTTTTATAATTGCGTTTGGTATTATTTAATTGATCTTTTTGAGTAACAATTGCGAGTTTTTATATTTTATTTGTAATTTTTTGAATTTAAATTGTGTTCTTTTTTTCGGATTTTTTTCTTAGTTTCAATTGTCATTTTTTGGCAATTATTTTTATTTATTTTTAAAAAATCTATATTTATATATCTATAACTATTTGTTTTCATAAATGGACTTCAACGGAACACGAAATATAGCAATTATATTGTATTTTATCAAATTACAAATTTCAAATATTTTTATGAAAAATTTTTTTGTTTACATTTAAAAGAGAAAAGCCAAGAATTGCCAAGTTTATAACCGAGCCCATTAGGCGATATATGGTTAAAAATACTACTAAATAATAATTTGGTAGCAATTTTATAATTTCTTACTTTTTAACTACTATAACTATGAATACTTTAACTACATAGAAAGTCTATATAAGTTAAGTTGTTAATTAAATATTTTCAATTTTAAATAAAGGGTGTCCCAAGAAGAACGCAATTTTTAAATTTTAAATAAAACACAGATATTTAAAAAAAATCGTGAAACTTTATTATATCGTAAAGTAGACAGAATGAGGTTATGTATGGAACAATATATCGTGCAGATGGCCGCCGCGGCTTTGCTGGCATGCACGCGATCTTTTAATGAAATTTTCAATGACCGTTTTGCATGAATGCTGCGGTATTTCATTAATGCAGCGTCCAATTTCCTCTTTTAAGGCTTGAGTCGTCGTCGGCTTATTCGCGTAAACCATTGACTTCAAGAAACCCCAAAGAAAAAAAACTAATGGTGTTAAATCGCACGATCAAGGCGGCCAATTCTGATCCCTAAAACGCGAAATAACACGACCGGGAAATGACTGATGCAGCAATTGAATTGTTTCTCTGGCTGTATGACATGTGGCGCCGTCTTGTTGGAACCACATGCCCTCCACATTCATTTCTTTAATTCTAGGCAAGAAAAAACTGGTTATCATTTCACGATACCGAAACTCATTGACTGTTTGCGCTTGAGCTGCCTTATTTTCATAAAAAAAAATCCAATGATTCCTCCAGCCCAAAAACCACACCACACAGTGACACGTTGAGAATGCATTTGCTTCTCGTGAATCACTCGAGGATTTTCCTCACCCCAAATGCGACAATTCTGCCTATTGACGAAGCCATCAAGATGAAAATGGGCCTCGTCACTGAAGATGATTTTATCGGCAAAATCAGCATTTTCATGTTGTCTCTCCAATACCCAATTAACGAACTCCCTTCGCACTGAAAATCCGCACTGAAAATCCGCGTGCAGCCCATGAAGACCATTACACCCGCTTAAAGTCACTGTATGGTGTGCTGTTTTCGCTGGAGGAGTCATCGGACCTTTTTTCTTCGAAGACGTCGCGGGCCAAACGGTTACTGTGAATGGTGAGCGCAACAGAGCACTGATCAACGAGTTCTTTTTGCCGCAAATGGTGGGGCTTTTTGAAGTCGCGGGTTTATGTCAACAAGCCTCAGACTCTTGCAGCTCTTAAAGACTATATCCGTCAAGAATGTGAGGACCTATCGCCGGAAGTTTTGGCCAAAGTGATGGAAAATGCCATAAAAAGGGCTCAAATGACAATCAACTGTGGCGGCGGCCATTTACATGACATCACATTCTCGACTTGATGTAAAACAAGTAAAAAAGGCTTAAATTCGGCTGTGCCGAATCTTTGAATACCCTCCACCTATGTTCTCTATTGTTTTTGATACAAATAATGTAAAAAACTTTTGAAGTAAAATTATGGAGGTGAAAAAAATTTTTTGAGGTGAAAAACTTATTTGGATGCGGAAACGAATTTTTTTACGTGAAAAAAATTTTGAGCTGAAAAAATTTTTTTAGGTGAACTTTTTTTGTGGTGAAAAAAATTTTTTGAGGTAAAAAATATTTGAGGTGTACAAAATATTATTAATTTCTAAAAGATTGGTGGGAAAAATATGAGAAAATATATTATATACCAGTCGCTACTATGAAATTGTACTAAAATACACCAATTTGTATGGAAAATTTAGAGGTGTCTTCACATTTTCACTCATAACTTTTTAACCGCTGGACCGATTTTGCCCATTTTCAATACCAAACTGCTCGGGAGGATGTACAATAATCTGAGTAAAAACAGGCACCCCCGCTTGCGTCTTCGCGTCGTGATCGCCATTTCAACAGACAGACAGACAAACAGACAGACAGACAGCCGGACAGACAGACGGACATCGCTAAATCGACTTAAAATTGCATAACGATCACGAATATATATACTTTATGGGGTCTTAGACCTATATTTCGACATGTTACAAACGGAATGACAAACTGATATATACCCTCACCATATATGGTGGAGGGTATAAAAAATTAAAAGACTAAATAAAAATAATCCACAAGAAGAATCAAAGTTTTTCATTTTTTTTTAAATTACAGCCAAAAAAACATCGGAAGGTTATTTTTGCGCCACCTTGTAAGTATTTTCACAAGGTATTTAAGGCAGAGGGCATACATACTCCAAATGTTTTCAGTAGATATAGTGTCAATATTTTTGAATACTATTTTTGTGGCTCTCAGGCCTTTGAAAACATAAAGGTACAACTACAATTGGCTTAAGTGACTTAAGTATTGGTATGAAATGAAATTTAAAAATTAAAATTTTGTATTTCTAAAATTATGTTTAATATCAAATCAAAGCTAAAGTCACGAAAAACGGATTTTTTGAATGCAAAAAAGTTTTCTAAAAAAATAATTCTTCCCAAAACGTAAATCAGCGCTTGATAGGATAATTTTATATTTTGTTGGCACATTTACCGTGGTCCTCTACATACAAAACAAAACAAATTTTTAGGTTAACTTAAACTTAACTAATTTTGAAACCCATTAATATTGCATATTAAGAAATATATGCATGACACCAGAACATTAATAACACCGTAATCAGTTTTGTTCACACACAAATTAAAGTCTGTGTAATTAAAACTAATAATAAAACTTTTAACATATTATAATATTTCAATCACATATCAAACAGTAGTTACACGATGGCCGTCTACATTAACTCGTCCTCTCTTTTGATAGGATTTTTAGAATTATTAACATTTGAAAATGAAATAAGTCTAAAATTAATGCAAATAACAAAACAGATTCAGGCGGAGCGTTATTATCATACAATGATTTATATAAGACACGATTTGCCAGATTACAATGATATATATAATACGGATAAAATATTTAAATATTTAATGGAATACAACAATATAATAATAATGAATTTTAAAAAGGAACATTCTAACAATTTATGGAATCGCTTTCATCGCAATGACTTGGTTATAGCTCATATGAAGGGAGATGAAGAACAAGATAAAGAATTATTGAGAATATTTTGGAAAACCTTAAAACGTAATGTGTTATCAAGATTACTATTATTAGTCAAGGAGACTAAAGATGACGATTACATCAGGAGTATACTAAAGTTTTGTATTGAAAATAAGGCCTTAAATATAATGGTGATAAAGGAGACTTTTAAGGAAACCAATGACTACTATAGACTCCAAGTTTATCCCAAATTTAATGTAAAGAAGGAAAACTTAATTGAAAATAGGGAGTCTAAGCTTTATCCAAACCACGTTAAAAATATGCAGAAGTATCCGATGCGATTGGTACTGAATAAAGTCGGTATTAGATGTTATATAATGAGAAAGGAAAATAAGAACATAACATTGGGTGGATATGCCGGACACTTTTTTACAGAATTCGCTAAGAAACATAATGCTATATTAACGTTTCCGAATCATGAAAATCTACAAAATGAACTTTCCTTTACCGAAATGGATAAATTAGTGGATAATAATACATATGATACATCAACTGAACCGACACCAAATTCACGTAATAACGATATGCTTTATACTGATATTTACGATTATGTAGATTGGTGTCTCATGGTACCTGTGGAAAAACCAAAACCAGCATTTCTATATTATTTCCTCGTATATGATTTTATCAGTTTATCTCTTTTTCTAACAGCTTTTATATTATTTTCCCTTATCTTAGCCATGGCTTATTTTGTAAAAGGCGAACGTATGGTAGTAAGGGAATTTCTAATCAACATTTATATACTTAATGGTCTTTTAGGACAATCATTTAAAATGGAACCAACATTTTCTGGTGTAAGAAGTTTTATTTATATGTTAATTTGTATAGCTGGAGTTATATTCAATACCACTTTTGTAACCTATTTACAAACCTTTAATACTAGACCCCCCACGGAAAATTTAATTAAAAATATGAATGATATTAGACTTTCTGGTTTAAAGATTGTTTTCCAGAAAGGTGAATTTTATTCATTTAAATATCTTGGTAAATCTGAGAAATTAAAATCACTTATCAAGCTAATTGACACGTATGCCGAATTTTATAAGCTACGAGATAATTTTAACACACGTTACATATATACAGTGCCTTCGTCTAAGTGGACATTTTATGAGCAACAACAAAAGTTTTTCAGTAAACCTCTGTTTCGTTTGTCGGATATATGTTTCGAGAAAATGTTTGGCCTTCCCTTTCCACTACAAGAAAATTCACCTTACGAGGAAGCCATGAACACTATGATTGGTCAAGTCGTTGAGGCAGGATTAGTTAAATATTGGAAATCCCATGCATTTTTGGAGGCTCTACAATTAAAACGTATCAGATTAGTGGATATGGCCTCAAAAAGAACATTTGAACCTATGAAGTTAGAGGACATGCAATTGTTAATGTTTGTATTTATTTTTGCCCTATTCCTTGTATGCATCTGTTTTTATTTAGAATTATATTGGCCACATCGTGGTAGAGTTACTCGTACATTTTTAAATAAATTGAAATTATTATGTAATCGTTATATTGATAAATTAATGGAATAAAGCATATTATAGTAGTTTTATTATTATTATACATATATGTAATTGCTCGTACATTTTTCCATAAATACCGAATGTTATGTAATCGTTATAATGATAAATGAATTGAATAAAGAATATTGTTTTTTTATTTATAATACAATCTTATTTATTTTTTATTTATTTATTTGTTTATAAAACAATCTTACCAGAAGGCAAAAGCAATAAGTGAAATCTTTTGTAATGCCTTTCACTGAAGTGAATGATTTTTCCGGGATTTTGAGTTTATAAAGTATTTTGTAAAATAATTTCCAATTCCACTCGTTTTTATTCTATTCCATTCAATATATTTCCCATTGTGTAGTGTTTCAATTTCACTTATTCCACATACCATTACATTTCTTTACCTTGTCTAGTGTATCAATTTGATTGGTTCCCCGTTACATTCCATCTCGTTTCCCTAGTCTAGTTTTCCAATTCCACTCGTTTCCCTTCCATTCCATTTATTTCCCCTTCCTTGCAAATATTTGCCCATATAATCAATATATGCACAAATACAGGTGTGTTCAGTAAAACGCATATAATTCACGACGCTTATAACTCATCACCCATACAAAGACCGTAAACAGAAAATAAATTGGTTGGAATTCTATCGGAACTACCAAAATTGATTCGTTATTTAATATTTTTAATTGTAACCACCTAAATTTCTTCATGAGAATAGGTTAACTTAATTATAAATAGAAAATATATCAAATTAACCGATCCATTATTTTGGTTTTTCTAAACAATATTGAAAAAATATTATCTTCCATATTTTCTTTAATACCAACAACCAACAATAAATCAAAGATTTTGTAATTTAAACAGAATATTTGCAGCAAAAATCTAATATTAGTTCTGTTTCCATAAAAACTATTGCTCCATCTAAAATATTAATTTTTCCAATCAATTTTAGTACAATGCACTATGGACCCAATGACCTGTTTTTGCGGCAACAAATCACGGAAAGTATCTAGACCTTTGAAATTTCGACAGATGCCTTTGGCAGTAACCAAACACGTCAGTTAAAGTTTCAAGTAGATCTGCCATGTACCACGCCCACTTGAAGAAGAGGGGTACAATACTTCTATACTTCTATATAAAAAGATTACTGGAAACGAATAAAGGTTTATAATTTCACTATGATGCTTTGGTAAAAATCTCAAATCAATCAGACAGTGCCACGCCCACTTTCACAAAAAGGTTGTAGTGCGTCTTCGGGTAAAGTCACTTTAAACTGATAAAGTTTCATAATTTCTTGAAGGTCTCTATAAAAAAAAATAAGTCGATCTGCTCCCTGCTACATCTACTTTCGTCGGTGGGCGTATCATTATCATTTTTGAATTTAATGACATTTTGCTACAGATAACATTTATTCATTAATTTTAGTATTTAATAAATAGTTAATAAAAATAAAGTTTATTCAAGATTAAATTAGAAAATCAATAAAACATTTTTATTTTTATTAATGATATAATTACAAATTATATACTAATACCCTAACTGAGCACAAGCAATAAAGGCCATCAGCTCGTTGTAGCGAAAACAGACCAGAGCCTCTGGTGGGAATCGAACACACTACCCCCTATCTATCACGCTACCAACTAGCCTACCGGAGCGCTAATCAATAAAATAATATATGCTAAAACTGGAGCGGCGGTTGGGGAGAGGCAATTTTGGTATTAGTAATGCGCAGTAAATAATATTTTTCTTTTGCTAGTGTTTAT
This sequence comes from Eustalomyia histrio, assembly GCA_949748255.1. Taxonomy (NCBI): domain Eukaryota; kingdom Metazoa; phylum Arthropoda; class Insecta; order Diptera; family Anthomyiidae; genus Eustalomyia; species Eustalomyia histrio. Next base: position 215,593,772 of record OX456523.1, on the reverse strand, counting down.
TTGCTCACAATACCTTAAAGATTTAATCCAACTAAACAAAAAACAAAATTTGATTAAATTATATATGTAAAATTTAGAATTTGATAACAAAATCTTATTTCAAAAATCATCCAACATTTCATTAACTTCTAATTCTAAATCAAAATGGTATAGAATTTCTGTACCCTCGTCACAATCAGAAACATCATCATTTTAAACGGCACTTAATGTAGTTGGCAAATGAAATTCAGGAATTTCAGGAATCTTTAAAAGGGCGATAACTTCTCTTGGCAGCTGCAACCTTTTCTTTGCTGAATTGCGGGTTTTCAGACAAATACTAGATAATAACGGATCAGAAGAATCCATTGCTCTGTTAAAAACATCCGTTATATTGTGTTCTCTAGAATCCTTTCGAGCATGCTCAATGCGGTTTTTTTTAATATAATTTGTTTCTTGCTTCAGAAGCGTTTTCTCCAGCATATCCAAGAGGCACACTTGAGGCTCGTAGTGTTTGTGAATAATGTGCTAAAATTTTATGCAAGGTCACTGACATTGGATACCATTCGTAGTTTTTAAAATATATTTCGGTAGTTGCATAACAAAAATTCTTCAAGTTTTCGACACTTGTTTCAAATTCACTGGAAATTGCAATAAGTATGATATGCAAATGTTTTATAAGCTCGATATCAACGTTTGTTATAGATGCAAATAATTCCGAATTGAAAATGCTTTTCGCGCAGTGTTGCCGTCATTCGTTAATCTTCTGTCATTACTTTTCAGCTTATGGACATGAAGACCCATTTTCTGTCACAATTGTTCTTGGTTCTCACTTTTCCTCTGTTGCTTCAGTAATTTATTCTCAGCACTTCATATTTGCCATTTTTTTGTGCGAAGTCTATATGAAAAATTGAGAAATAGTTCAAGACATCGGATCCAGGCATGTTATGGGCTTATACCATATTTTTGAATGAATTTTATTTCGTCTGAAACACCACTGAGCTTAAATCCTTTATCTACAAAAACTGCTTCCGATTTGCCCCATATATTGGACATGACTGAGAAGACTTTGTTTCTGTTAGCACGTTCAACACTTTCACATCAATTAAAGTCATAATAAGTTCATACTCTACTGAGATCTCTCTACTTTTTACCAAAAAATATTTTAAGGGCATAAGATTTGCAATCTGGTGATCCAGATAGCAAAATATGCTCCTTGGCTTTCATTATAAATTCATTTTTAAGTGGTCGGCAAAAACGGACAGATTGAGGAGTATGGTTTATCCAAACGATTTCATTATGTGACGTGACTATTTTTAATGGTATAACTGAGGTTACAAACAGCGAGTTGTCTAAGCTTTCTGGGGCATTGCTGTTAAATATTTGCTTAAATGAACTTCAGCCTGTGGAACCATCAAAACCATAACTTAGAACTAAGGTGACTTCACTCAAATCAGCCATTTGCATCAAAACTTCTTCTTCTTCTTGGTATGATAAAATTCTCTTTGCTGAATGATCAACCAAGTTTTGTAGAGGAATTTGTGCCAATGATTCCGTTATTGTAAATCGTTTAGGTCGGCATTGCAGCTTATATTCTTGAATTTTTTTTTTGTAACTGGGATAAATGTCACAGTTGTGTGACTTGTTTAGTTCTCTCATATTAATATATTGTTGTTAAATTATTGTCTATCAAAAATACTAATGCTTTTGGAGGAGAGAGTGATAATGGCTTTTTGTCATCAGAAGTTAGCAATTCTATAATTTTAGTTGGTCTTAATGGAGACGAATCTGTTTGCCTTAAAACAAAACTGAAGTCATTTTCTTTTGATGCATTAGCTGAAATTGAAGCTGCATGAACCAATAATTTGGTAACGTTCCCCTATGTGGACGATATATTTCAAAAAATTTTCGTTTTTACTGTACACTTTTTTCGCTGTATCCAACACAAGTACGGCCTTTTTTGTTCTCGCCGTCAGTTTGTGATATTTTAAGCTCAGTCACATAACCATAACCTTAAATTTTTTTCGAAGTGCTTCGCACACCTTTTGTTGTTTGTTCCACTTTTGGTTAGCTTGGGTGCTGTATGATATACAGTGCTCATTACCGTTTTTTAAATTTCAGAGAAATCCAGCTCATAAAATTATTGGCATTTTGGTTATTTTCCAACCAATATTTTACAATATCTGCATTTTTAATTTAAATGCAATATAAAATCAGAAACATTATAATATACGGCAAATTCCTGCAGTTCATTTTATGAACACTTAAAAGTACACATCATTACCTTTCTGCAAATATATGTTTTTCAATTCATACGCACTAATAAAGAAAGTACTGCTCCAAGAAACACAGGGAAGATTACCAAAACTACATACAAGACACGAGAGACTTTAACACAAACAATTATGTATATTAGACCGTACCTCAAAAAAAAAAGTTCACCGTACACCCTCAAATATAAAGTATTTTAACAAGAACATTTCGAAAATGTTTTTTTTTTTGGCCGAACGTAGGTGTCGCCATTTTATATTTTTCTTTATATCTTCGCCATTTACCGTCGGATCTTAAAGTGTTGTATATCAATGTTTTTGTGTCGCGGAGACCGATGTTTTCCTCGAAGGAGCCATTGACCTCAAGTAACCCGTTCTAGTGTTAACCCACCAGATCTCAGTTGCTACCACCTTAATGTACTACCCTAATATTTTAAAATGAAGGCTCGCAAAAAAGCAATAAACTTTTGCTAGGAAAGTATTCCAGCGGAACTATTATTTTATTTTTTTTTTTAATTTTTTTTGTTGCCGAATGTAGGGCATTTTTAATTTTTTTGTCATATCTTTTCTTTAGATAATTTAGTTTTCTATATAAAGTGTATGTTTCAGAGCGATCCACCTAAAATTGGTTAACTTATAGGCATACGAACCATTGCAAAGGTCTCTGTAAATGGCGTTCCATTCTTACAATGACTCCATTTTTGTAGCCAGTGTTGGTAGGAGTTCCATCGCAACTAATAGCTATTAAGAAGTCCATATTGAAGTTCTCTTGACTCAAATAATACAGCCAAATAATACAGCCAACTTGAATCACGACAAAATATGATCGATTAAAATTTGTGTTATTTCATAAGTGATCCACGGCACTCAGCATAATTTAACCAATTTTAGGTGGATCGCTCTGAAACATACACTTTATATAGAAAACTAAATTATCTAAAGAAATGTATGAGTTTTTGGGTATATTAATTTTTGACAAAACAGCAAAGTGTTAAAGTCAAAATATCTATTTTTTATACTCGTAAAAAAACAGCTCTAAGTCAAAAAGTATTTGACCTATCCAAAACTCCTACGCGCATCCATAGATAATTTAGTTTTCCATATGCATTATAAATTTCAGAGAAATCCACCAAAAATTGATTAAGTAATGCTGCGTGCCGTGGACCTCTATTGTAAATATACTATCATTTTGTAAAACTTTGTGTAAAAGAAATATTTTTTTATACTCCTTCATAAATCTTGTGAAAACCAATCTTTGTTAACACATCTCCGTAAATAAAGAAAATAAAAAAAAGAAGTTTTTATATATAGGCTTTTTACGTAGGTGTTACCCCTTAAGTAGTATAAAAGGGTGGTTGAGGTCAATGATTTTTGATGTAACAAATTGGTATCATTGCGACAAAAACATTGATGTATAACCCTTTAAGATCCGACTGTAAATACAGAAGATAAGACAAAAAAATTAAAAATGCCCTACATTCGGGAACAAAAAAAATTAAAAAAAAAAATAAAAAAATAGTTCAAAAGTTTATTGCTTTTTGGCGAGCTTTCATTTTAAAATATTAGGGTAGTACATTAAGGTGGTAGCAACTGAGATCTGGTGGGTTAATACTAGAACGGGTTACTTAAGGTCAATGGCTCCTTCGAGGAAAACATCGGTCTCCGCGAGACAAAAAACATAAAAAACACAACACTTTAAGAGCCGACGGTAAATGGCGAAGATATAAAGAAAAATATAAAATGGTTACCCCTACGTTCGACAAAAAAAAACATTTTCGAAATTTTCTTGTTAAAATACTTTATATTTGAGGGTGTAGGGTGAACTTTTTTTTTGCCTATAAGGTGGTACGGTCTTATGTATAAACTTCAACATCATTTTTTTATAAAATTTCTTAATAATATCTTAATTTACATACCTGTAAGAGTATTTTCAATTTTACAAAATTTTTATACACTTAAAACTTTTTGTTAAAAAATCTATGTTTTTAATTCTTATTTGAGCTCAAATGTCATAAAATGAGACACAACAAAAAACTTCAACTTTGACAGCTTGGCTTTGAATCATGAGTTGCCACCTGATTCTAATATTTTATCTTTGTGTATTCCTAAATGTTAGGTAAAAATTGCTGTCGTTAGTTTTTGAAAAAAGTTCACTTTAAATGTGGACAGTCAAATGTGCAATGTCAAATTGTTTATTGACATTAATGCAATCAACCATTAATTTTCAAAATTTTGGTAATTACGAGGGCGGATCAATAAGTCCGTGACTTTTCAAACTTCCCTAGTAGTTATATCAAATGTAACACTACTCCCATCAAGAACCACCTGTTAATAGACTACTGTCAAACTTTAAACAAGTTCCGTTATTTACTTTGCGTTTAACAGCATGATTTTTCGAGATCCTAAAATATGCATTTGCTTGATCAATAATTTCATCGTTGGAGCTAAATCTCTTTCTACCGAGCCATTTCTTTAGGTTTCGAAATAGGAAATAGTCACTGGGGACTAAGTCCGGAGAATCAGGTAAATGAGGGGGCAATTAGTAGTCTGTTCATGAATTTGCGACATGGAAACTAAGCTATCACACGATTCTGTTAGTGGTCGATTGTGAGCAAACGCGGCGGCCATCTTGCGGAAAGCTTTCTCATACCCAAGTGATCTTTCCAAATTGAAACCACTGAGTCATGTGAGATGCTTATGTCTTCCACAATCTATCGCACATTTAATCTCCGAATTTTTTCAATTGTTTTGGGTGTAGAGATCTCAACTGGGAGTCCAAAACGTCCGGCATCTTCCGTGCTTGTAAGGCCGCAATCGAAGTCAGTAAATTACTTTTTTAACATTAAAATCGATGGTGGAGGGTCCCCATAGCATTTATCAAGCTTTTGCTTGGTTTGATTGAAAAAAATGCACTAGGTTGTGTGTTTTGAACAGCTGTTAAACGCAAAGTAAATGAGGGAATTTTCTCAAAATTTGACAGTAGTCTATTAACAGGCAGTGTTGCATTTCATATAAGTTCAAAATGTTACGGACTTATTGATCCGCCCTCGTATAATAAAATATTAAGTTTAGCAATCAAATTTGTTATTATTATAAACAAATTGTGAAATGTATTATATTTTGGGATTTTTTTATTCATATAGCATTTTTTGTAGGGATGTTAGTTTTTTGGCTACTATTACCAAATATGGAGTATAATTTGTTTGCAGAAGACCTCTACACACTTGATATTTCTATTAGATCGTCGAAATGTAAAATTATCATTGGAGGTGATTTCAATAGCAAATTCCCTGAATAGAACTCCAAAACGCTTGATAATAAAGGTTCTGTAGTGGGTGACATGATTGCAAGTGTTTGTCTAACGGCATTTAATATCGATAAGGAACAGGTGCAAGTATTACCTATATCACCTTTGGAACAACAAGCCAATGCAAGGAGAAAATAAATTGGATATTGCTGGAAGATCTTAGATGGCCATTCTAATACGAATCATGAAGATGCGGACCTTCTGTCGCACTGCCAAAAGTAAAAAAATATAAACGTCCAGTCTACTGGTGGAATAGTGAAATACGTGAGCTGTGAGCGAAATGTCTCGCGGCATGGAGGTCATCAACATGTAATCATGGTAGAAATACAAGTACGTTTTCGATCTGAAAATATATTTATAAAAAACAAAGATATTATTTCTAATGCCCGATATTTCAAGCAATATATACCTACCGGTGCATAGATACCTACTGGTTTTTGTTCGTATAAACGATAGGTAACTAGGCACTGGCTTGAAATTACGGGCATAAGAAAAGCAAATTATTAAAAAGTTCCATCGAAAATTTTCATAAAATTTTGTATTTGAAAAAAGTTTTCTTAAAATATTATTTCGTTCCCAAACGTAAAAATTGGATTCGCGATAGCATATATCTTTTTTTTTTATTTTGTTGGCACATTTACGCTGGGTCTCCTAACTTAACTATTGGACAAAAGCAAATATTAAAAAAATACATTCAAAACAGCAACAAATTGTTTGGTTGACTAAAATTTAACTCATTGTGAAACTCAGCACGATTGTTTAAAAAATATACATTCTTAAAAAAATTTACATGACATCAGAGCATTAATAACTCCGTAATTAGTTTTTCTAATATAAATAAATGTATGTGTAATTAAAACAAATACTAAAAGGTTCAATATATTAGAATATTTCAATCACATATCAAACAGTAGTTACACGATGGCCGTCTACATTAACTCGTCCTCTCTTTTGATAGGATTTTTGGAATTATTAACATTTGAAAATGAAATAAGTCTAAAATTAATGGAAATAACAAAACAGATTCAGGCGGATCGTTATTATAATACAATGATTTATATAAGACACGATTTGTCAGATTACAATGATATATATAATACGGATAAAATATTTAAAGATTTAATGGAATACAACAACATAATTATAATGAATTTTAAAGCGGAACATTCTAACAATTTATGGAATCGCTTCCATCGCAATGACATGGCTATAGCTCATCTAAAGGGAGATGAAGCACAAGATAAAGCATTATTGAGGATATTATGGAAAACCTTAAAACGTAATGTGTTATCAAGATTACTATTATTAGTCAAGGAGACTAAAGACGACGATTACATCAGGAGTATACTAAAGTTTTGTATTAAAAATAAGGCTTTAAATGTAATGGTGATAAAGGAGACTCTTAAGGAAACCAATGACTACTATAGACCACAAGTTTATCCCAAATTTAATGTAAAGAAGGAAAACTTAATTGAAAATATGGAGTCAAAGCTTTATCCAAATCATGTTAAAAATATGCAGAAATATCCGATACGCTTGGTAGTGAATAAAATCAGCACTAGAGCTTATATAATTAGAACGGAAAATAATAATATTATATTGGGTGGATATGCCGGACATTTTTTTAATGAATTCGCTAAAAAAAATAATGCTATATTAACTTTTCCGAATCATGAAAATCTACAAAATGAAATTTTCTTTTCTAATATGGATAAATTAGTTGATAATAATACATACGATACATCAACTGAACCGACCCCAAATTTACGTAATAACGATATGCTTTATACTGATATTTACGATTATATAGATTGGTGTTTCATGATACCTGTGGAAAAAGCAAAACCAGCATTTCTATATTATTTCCTCATATATGATTTTATTACTTTATCTCTTTTTCTAACAGCTTTTATATTATTTTCCCTTATCTTAGCCATGTCTTTTTTTGTAAAAGGCGAACGTATGGTAGTAAGAGAATTTCTAATCAACATTTATATATTAAATGGTCTTTTAGGACAAACATTTCAAATGGAACCAACATTTTCTGGTGTAAGAAGTTTTATTTATATATTAATCTGTATAGCTGGAATTATATTCAATACCACTTTTGTTACCTATTTGCAAACCTTTAATACTAGACCTCCTACGGAAAATTTTATTAAAAATATGAACGACATTAGACGTTCTGGCTTAAAGATTGCTTTTCTTAAAGATGAATTTAAATTATTAGAAGCTAGTGGTAAAGCTGAGGATGTAAAATCAGTTATCAAGCTAATTGACACCTTTGCAGAATATTTTGAGCTACGAGATCATTTTAACACACGTTACATATATGCAGTGCCTTCATCTAAGTGGATATTTTTTGAGCAGCAACAAAATTTTTTCACTAAACCTCTGTTTCGTTTGTCGGATATATGTCTCGAAAAAATGCTTGGCCTTACCTTTCCACTACAAGAAAATTCACCGTACGAGGAAGCCATGAACACTATGATTGGTCAAGTTGTTGAGGCAGGATTAGTTAAATATTGGAAATCTCTTGCATTTTTGGAGGCAGTACAATTAAAACGTATCAGTTTAGTGGATTTGGCTTCAAAAACAACATTTGAACCCATGAAATTAGAGGACATGCACTTGCTAATGTTTGTATTTATTTTTGCCGTATTCCTTGTATGCATCTGTTTTTATTTAGAATTATATTGGCCACATCGTGGTGTAGTTGCTCATAGATTTTTTAATAAATTCAAATTATTATGTAATCGTTATATTGATAAATTAATGGAATAAAGAATATTGTAGAAGTTTTATTTATAATACTTTCTTACCAAAAGGTAAAAGTAATAAGTGAAATATTTTTTAATGCATTTCACAGAAGTGAATGATTTGTCTGAGGTGAGTAAAATGATTTCTTATATTATCAACAAAAATTTAAAATTACCTGCGATTTAGAAATTCATCCTAATACGTTTTCTCTCAGAAGTGAATTTGTCCAAATGATTTTATGGTTATTAGTTTGAATTTCTTGTTTATAGATTATTCAAGTGTTAACTGTTTTAATATGACTAGTTCCTCTTTCCATTCCTTTTCATTCTTATTGCCATTCTCATTGTTTCAATTCCACTCGTTTCCATTCCAGTCAGTTATTTTCCCCCTGTCTAGTGTTTCAATTCCACATTCCATTTTTTTTTTTACAAATTTTGTTACTAACTTCTTTTATGTGTGTAGCCGTCACTAATTTTATAGTATATTTGTTTTCCTAACAAATTATTTAAAAATTAGCCATCAAAATATATATGTGTTTGTGGTGTAGTGGGTAGAGAGGTAGCCTAGTACTCATAATTTCTGAGTTCGAATCCCGGAATATCAAATATTTAATTTTTTTTTATATATCACATAAATCAAAAAAATAATAAAATTAGTTGTACTGCAACAAGAAAGAATGTGAACTATGTAATGAATCTGAATGCCTAGGTTTTATACCGGAAAAATCTAAAAATAAAATTTTTTGGAAAGTAACAATATTTATGTTGATTATATATATTAAATTAGACAACTGAGTATTGGCTTTATAACTAAAAATTTAACTTAATATGGAGATAGTTGTCGTAACCGCCAGAATTCTATTGGCAACTGATATCGCAAAAAAAAAAGAAATCTAGAAATCCATAAGGCGTATGAGTGATATTAATGTACGACAAGGAATCAAAAATTTATCATACGCCTTGGTGGTAAATAAGATTTCAATACAAAATTTTGCTTGAATTTAAGCTTAAATCAAATGTTATTGAAGTCATGTTGTGCATTTCCAAACCTTGATTTATACTTAAATTACACTTTAATTTAATAGCATATTCCAGCAACAATGGAATTCAAGTCGAATATAAGTGGGAATATACTTTAATTCAAGCCGTAAATCCCTGTTAAATTCAAGTTCAAACAACAAAATAATAACAGTTGTTTTCAAGCCCTAACTTCAAGCTTAACAAAGGCATAAAAACACGGTAATGATTGGTTTTTTATTAACTATGCATTTTACAATTTTAGTTTTCTTTGTTTGATCTTGATTTTTGCTTGACTAATCCCTTTATTTATCTAGAGGTGTAGATTTTGTAGAATATTTCTGAAATAAGGAAAAAAGGTAATGTTAAGACAGAGTTTATCTCCGAATAAACGTGGCTTACCTTGTCGTTAAAAGACATCAAAAAATTAAGATTTTATAAAAATCTTCACAGGAAAATTATAAATTTTAACAAATATTTAAATTTATTTTATAAATATTGACAATTACCGAAAAATATATATATATAGACTTGATTTCGACTTAAAGTAAAGCACAATACAAGCAATATTTAAAGCACTTGAATGTTTACCTTTTTAATGTTTCTAGGGTTATTCTCTTTTCTCTATGTATTTTGTTATTTCTTCATATATCGTTCAGAATTTTGGAAATCTCTATGGTGATTGATAAAAATGAAAAAAATCTCCCTTGATGGCCATCCCAAACACCTTTGGCTAGAAACCTGAATACATATGTATTGAATAAATATTGGCTTACTTAAGAGAGGTACTTTTTGGAATTTTCTCTAGAAACGTGAAAAAATGTGTGTTCAAAAAGGGAAAATTCTCTCTCTTAAAGGTCTAACCTGGTCGCAGGTTAGACCTTTAAAATATGTCTGCCCTGAAGTATGGTCTAATAAATTAATGGGGTACTTTTTGGAATTTTCGCGATAAAATATAAAGTGAAAAATTGTCCATTTGTAGTGATGCCCAAAACGCTTCGGATAGAAACCTGAAATTTAGAAAAACGTCTTCCTTTATCGGCCTGATATATGGGACCATTCACTGGTAAGGAACTTTTTGGAATTTTCGACAGCAGAGGGATAAATAAAGGGGTTCGAAATGGGATATTCTTCCTCCGCTTTAGCTAATTTCACTTTTTGGTATTTTCCCCGCATACGTGGTAAACACATTCTTCACAACGGGAACATTCACTCTCGTAGTAATCTGCGTTTCGATTATGTTATCAGACTCACATAATCGAAAAGCAGGTGACGCAAAAATATTATTTGAAAACAATTGTGGTTAAAGTTAGCTGGAACATTTTTGAAAATAAGATATATAAATAACTGAATATAAGCATATAACGTCAGTATGCTATGAAGAATTTTTAAATAAAGTTGTAGCTATTTGCCTCGATAACATTCCGAAAAAGAATAATAAGCCGTATAAACTTCCATCGTATACTAGTGCCTTAAAAAAGCTTAAAAACCTTCGTAATAAATTTCATAAAAGATTCATTAACTCTGGTGATTTTAAATGTAGAGCAACATTTTTTCATTACCAACGTGAATTCAATTTATTAAATAAATTTCTCTACAAGCAATATCTCATTGAAAAGGAGCAGGAAATTAAGAGCAATCCAAAAGCTTTTTGGTGATTTATAAAATCTAGAAAACAAACTTCAGATATTACAACTACAGTTAAATTTGAAAATAATATTTCACAATCATGTGATGATGCTGTCAATATGTTTGCATCTTTCTTTAAATCTAATTTCGAGTCTTTAACAGTTAATAATTTTTCCTCTTCAACACGATATACTCATTTGAATATTGGTTTTTTGGTTATTTCTGAAGAAGATGTATCTAATGCAATTTCTAAAATTAAGAACGGCTTTAAATCAGATGTCGATGGTCTCTGTGCTTATCTGTTAAAAAATTGTGCTTCTTCCCTAACATTTGCCTTAACTTATATTTTTAATTTATCGCTAAAAGAAGGTTTTTTTATTGATTGATGGAAATCGGCAACAATTACACCAGTTTTTAAGGATAGGAAGAGGGATGACGTAATGTGTTACAGACCTATTTCTACGGTAACTAACTTAACAGTTTTTAGTGAATATTATTTAACCCTCCGATGAGTGACAGTTTTGAACTTCACGGCCGTGTGAAAAGGTCCCTACGGACCTTTTTTGTAAATCATGTTTTTTTCATATAAAATTTTTTTTTTGATTTTTTTTTTGTTTTTATTGTTTATAACTAAATTCTACATACAAAAATAATTTTTTCAATTTTTTTAATTTTTTTTTTTTGCTTGAATTTTCTTAAGACTATTATAAAAAAGTTTAAAAATTATTGTTGTTGAGCGTGTACTTCTTGTCCCCCGCCCTGTGCGCAAGTGTTGCAGCGATGTAAAAGTGTGTGTTCTCCGCAAACAGCGTTGCCGCAGCCGAAGCAGTATGCCCGCGTTTTCCGCTGCCGCCCGTACTCAGAACGGCAAAGGCGACATGACGGTCTACTTGACCTAGCCGCAAACGACGGTGCATTGCCTTCCATCGGTCTTGGTAATACCTGAAATGAAAAGAAAAATAAAAAACAAATAAATATATATTCTATTCTTGAATTTAAAGATGTTTTTCTTACCCTGACATCGAATGTTTCCATCGCATTACGTATCCTTGGATATGAGGCTATATGGTTGTTCAGGGCACGTTCTTCGATATTTGGTGTGGCCAATTGTTTCGTTAGCAGTAACAAGAAGGACCGCCGTCTGCCACTCCTTTTTATAGGCTTCATTTCGTTGTAAATCGTAAAAGCAGCCAATGCAGCGACGTCCAGCATATTATAAAACATGGCCAACGGCCATCGTTGTGTTGCTCTTTTGCAGCTGTAAGTGCCTAGCATTTGATCCATGGTATCAACGCCGCATTTGTTGGCGTTGTAATCTAATATGGCATAGTGCTTCCGCTTCTCGGTTTGCTCGTCAACGCGGCACGTATGAGCATAATGCTATATCCCCTTCGTTGAACCCAAATAATGTACTATTGATGGTGCGCTTCGGGTTCTTCTTGAACTTCCGTGGAATGAATGTTTTGTTGTAGCGCACTGTACCAACATATGCGGTCTTCCTCCTCATCAAAATACGCGCCAAGTCAAGAGTGGTAAAGAAATTATCCGCGTATATAGTACGGCCAGCATCTAAATATTTTTCCACAAGATCCAGCACTACGTTCTGCCCTTGGTTTATCTCCCGTTGTTGGTTTGGCAGTTTTCCAGAATATATCATTCCCTTCACAGGATAATAACTCTGTGAGTCGCATAAACACCATACTTTCAAACCATACTTAGCTGGCTTTGACGGAATATATTGCGTGATGCGGGTGCGGCCTTTGTAAGGGAACAACTGCTCATCAACTGTTAGTGCTTCATGAGGAGTGTAAGCTGCTGCCAAGTTATGTTGCAACATTTGCCAAATATCGTCAATAGCCGCAGTTTTGCTTTTGATGAGTCGCTGTTGTCGAGTATTTCTATTGTCGAATCGAATAAATTGCTTTATACACATGAAGCGATCGTACGACAACGCTTTGTATATTGGGCAACGCGTCGCGCCCCATAATTCCATAGCTGGTTCATGGATTGATCTTGTGAGTTCAGCATACAAAAGAATAGCTACAAAGGCGTCAAACTCTTTCACTGTCACTGGCTTCCACTCCTTTTTCTTCGTGGGATTCGCCAAATTCCATGCAGCTGTAACCTCCTTGCCTTTACGATTTGTTTCACGTAGCACTAAGTGTATTATTTCCTGTGTCATGATTGAACGCATTATTGTATAGGGGTCGTGTATATTTCCTGTTGGTCCTGGTTTCTTTCTTGTAAAGTCGACCTCGTTATGATTACGAGTGCGTGATGTTGGTGGTGCTTTTTTACTCCATTGGGTGCAATCTTTACCAATATAGTAACTTTCATTCATTTCCCGTCCATCATTTTCTTCCTCTTCATCATCGTCGTCATCAGTATCTTCATTTAGCTCGACGTATCCTTCAGTTTCGGCATCTGACTCTTCAGCAGGTTTGTATGTGCGATCTTCATCATCCTCAACTTCATAATTATCAATTGCAGCAATATCAATTTCTTCATCCATAAAATCAGCAAATCTACTATCAGCTGCACGCCTCTCATCCGCAGTCATTTGCTGGTAACGTGTACTACGGCGTACAACCATTTGAGCAACGTCCAAACTATTTGCATCTGCCATATTTATATTTTTGTTTCTATCACACACGATCTTACTCTTCGCTGTCTAAACTTTGACTGATTTGGTTTACGAAACTACAACTTCTTTTATACTCTTTCGTACGTCTACCTGAACTCAAAGACATTTAGGGATTACTTCATCATAATTATAATATTTTTATTGTTGCAACACATAATTTACTTGTTCTGAACACAAAGACCTGAACTCAAAGACATTAGGGATGATGATAAAAACAAAAAATTCTAAGAACTGGTTTATTGCTAGTAGTATAAAATTAGAATATTGTGCCTTTCCTTGAAAGCAATAAAGTTCATGTCTTCGAATTTTTCTTAGAATTTTTTGTTTTTATCATCATCCCTAATGTCTTTGAGTTTAGGTCTTTGTGTTCAGAACAAGTAAATTATGTGTTGAAACAATAAAAAAAATTATAATGATGCCCAAAAACATGCATTTATTAGTGAAATTCAGTACAAGTTCCATACGGACCTATTCACACGTCAGCGTACTATTCTCACTAAAACCTCAATAACTCCTAAAGTAATGATCCGATCGGCTTGTTTTTTTCCCCAAAAGATGCGCAACAAAATGCTCTTGGAACACAGAGTAACTTTGGGGGGGGGGGGGGGGGTTGTAGTGGCCGAAGTAGGAGTAATTTTAGTTTGAAAAGGCAAAAAGGTCCCTAGGGACGTTCTCACTCTTCGGAGGGTTAACTGCTCTTGAACATGGCAGCCAAGTTGAAGTAATTTATACCGATTTTTCAAAAGCATTTGACAAATTGTTACATTCCAATCTTTTTTCAAAATTACTGCAATTTGGCTTTCATTCAAACTTTTTATGCTGGATTAAGTCATATTTATCTAATAGGATATGAACAGTTGTAATTAAAGGCTTTTAATCCAGACCCTATATGCAAACTTCGGGTGTACCTCAGGGTAGCATTTTGGGCCCGTTGTTTTTTAATTTATTTATTAATGATATTTTTCTTTGCTTTAAGAAATCAAGATTTCTTTTATATGCAGATGATTTAAAAATATTTTTTCAAGTGGACTCACTGAGGGATTTTTTTGATTTACAAAATGATCTGGATAATCTTGGAGAGTGGTGTAAATCAAATAATACACATTTAAGTCTTGGCAAGTGTCATCATATTTCATTTTATAGGTCTTTGCATCCTATTTTTTTTTCTCTTTAATATTAATAACTACGATTTAAAAAGAATTAAATCTATACACGACTTAGGTGTGGTATTTGACACCGCTATATCGTTTGTACCTCATATTGAGTACATTGTTCCTAAAGCTTATAAAATGCTTGCTTTTTTAAAGAGAAATTGTTATACATTTTCTGATCCTTACACACTTAAATATATTCATACTTCCTTCGTGAGATCGAAGTTAGAATATGCTTCTGTCGTTTGAACTCTCTCCCGTATTGAGAGAGTTCAACGTTTCTTTTTAAAATTTGCGTTAAGATCACTTTATTACCTGGAATCTGTTCAATATGAATCTAAATGCCTTTTTATTGGTTTGCGAACTTTAGAATTCCGCCGAACTTTTCAATCGGCTTTACTTTTATTTGATACAATCACTCATAATATTGATTGTCCCGACTTGCTATTTTTGATTCCATTTTATGTTCCATTAAGGAGTCTTAGGTTTATTGATGCCTTTAATGTTTCAATTCATCGGACTAATTATGCCATCAATGGTACGTTAACCCGCACATTTATTACTTTTAATCATATGAATTTGAGTCTTCAGAAAAAATCTAAATCATTTATTGAATTTTGCACAACAAAAGATAATTTTAAACAATTTCTTTTTGCTGTATAACAATAAAATTTATTTTTCTTATAAATATTTTTTATAATTATTTTAAATTATTATATATTATTTTTATTTTAATCATAGTCTGTAAGGAGTTTTGTGTCAATAGACTGAAATAAATTAATAACTAAATAAATTAATAACTAAATAAATAAATAAATAAATAAATAAATAAATAAATAAATAAATAAATAAATAAATAAATAAATAAATATATAAGTAAATAAATAAATAAATAAATAAATAAATAAATAAATAAATAAATAAATAAATAAATAACTAAATAACTAAATAACTAAATAAATAAATAAATAAATAAATAAATAAATAAATAAATAAATAAATAAATAAAAATTATTTAAAATACGGATCATATACATAGTATGAAAAATTGGAATTACAACAGAGAAACAGACGGCCGAATAGAATTACATACATACAATACATACAATACATACAAATACAGACAAACAGAAAGACGATAAGAGATTACACGAGGGCACCTAAGTAGCTAAGGTATACTTAAGTCAACTTAGACAAGCGTAAACTAAGCGCAGCAGATGTTATTGTTTCTGGAGCAAAGAACATTCGCAAGATGGTACGTGATAATCTTAATTGTGGTTACGCACTATAATTACCCAGTTATTATTAGAGGCTCACTTAGGGAATTACAATATAGGGCCTCCAAAGTACACCCAACATCTCCGGTCCAGGACAGAAATCAGGGATAATGAGTAAACCAGAAACTCCAGCTGCGCCAAGCGATTGGAAAAGAGTAAGTCATCGAAAAGCCGGGAGTAAAAAGCAATAGCTAAATAATGAATTAGATATATGAGTGATACGCAGATGTCATAACCGAAATTGGAGTAAAGATATAGGGTATTAGAAGGTCAAGAGCTCAAAAGTTCTATTGGCTTGGTGAAGATGATCATAGATATCAGTGCAACCCACAACGTTCAAAATAATTAATTTTATAACATCGCTTGGTGGGAAAAATCAGAATAGGATAGGTTATGTGTAAACTACGAAACATGATAAAAGTAACACAATGTTGCAGGTGCCTAGAGCAGGGTCACATCGCTAGTTAGTGTAAAGGCACTTATAGAGGTAGTATACTCAGAAAATACTGTAATCCGGAACACAGGTCTACAGAATTTAAAAAAGGAAACGTGATGTATACTATGACATGATAATGGCTCAATAAATGTTCGTGAACAACAGGGAGAAATAGAAAAGAAATAAAGCAAAAACATGTCCATGAAACTCCTGTAGGTAAAACTCTGACGGAGAAGAGAAACATAAAGCCTGATGATACAGAAGGTGGCTCAGTATAATACAGGAAATGAATTGGATAGTGCTGGAAGATCTTACCTTGTGACCACCAGTACATTTCGTTTAATATAGATGGTCATCCTAATACGAATCATAAAGATGCGGACCTCCTAAGATGAAATGTTAGAAATCTTGATACTAAGAAATATATCACACGTGCTAAGGAGTTGCACATGGCCAACCGAGAATTTCAGACCAAGGCACTTACAAAAACTTGTAATATCGTAATGCCAAAAGTACACATAATCATGCTAGTGGAAATAAATAATTTTTCAACAGAGTCAGCATTATACGGGTTTCAGGGCATTGTAAGATCGAGATGCCTGTCCAATTGGCTAGAGCACAGTCAACTTGGAGAATACCAAGCAGAGCTCTTAGGTATTGCTCAAAGAAAAAGGTGAGAAACCCAAAACGTAAAAATTGTGTTCGCGATAAGATATATCTTCTTTTATTTTGATGGCACATTTACGGTGGGTATTTTAACATAACGCTTAAACAAAATCAAATGTCAAAAACTTACATTCAAAACAGCACCAAATTGTTTGGTTGACTAAAAGTTTACTTATTGTAAGAAACAGCGCAAGTGTTAAAAGAATATGCATGTTGAAAAAAATTTACATGACACCAGAGCATTAATAACTCCGTATTTAGTTTTGCTAATACAAATTAATGTGTGTGTAATTAAAACTAATAAAAAATTTTTCAACATTTTAAAATCTTTCAATGACATATAAAACAGTAGTTACGCGATGGCCGTCTACATTAACTCGTCCTCTCTTTTGATAGGATTTTTGGAATTATTAACATTTGAAAATGAAATAAGTCTAAAATTAATGGAAATAACAAAACAGATTCAGGAGGATCGTTATTATCATACAATGATTTATATAAGACACGATTTACCAGATTACAATGATATATATAATACAGATAAAATATTTAAATATTTAATGGAACACAACAATATAATAATAATGAATTTTAAAAAGGAATATTCTAACAATTTATGGAATCGCTTTCATCGCAATGAAATGGCTATAGCCCATCTGAAGGGAGATGAAGAACAAGATAAAAAATTATTAGGAATATTATGGAAAACCTTAAAACGTAATGTTTTATCAAGATTACTATTATTAGTCAAGGAGACTAAAGACAACGATTACATCAGGAGTATACTTAAATTTTGTATTGAAAATAAGGCCCTAAATGTAATGGTGATAAAGGAGACTTTTAAGGAAACCAATGACTACTATATACCACAAGTTTATCCTAAATTTAATGTAAAGAAGGAAAACATAATGGAAAATCGGGCGTCAAAACTTTATCCAAATCATGTTGAAAATATGCAGAAATATCCGATACGCTTGGTAATGAATAAAAACGGTGTTAGATGTTATATAATGAGAATGGAAAATAATAATATTATATTGGGTGGTTACTCTGGCCACTTTTTTACAGAGTTCGCTAAAAAACATAATGCTATATTAACTTTTCCGAACTATGAAAATCGACGAAATGAACTTTCGTTTAATAAAGTGGATAAATCAGTGGATAATGATACATATGATACAGCAGCTGAACCGACACCAACTTCACGTTCTAATGATGTTTTTCATACTTCCGTTTACGATTATATAGATTGGTGTCTCATGGTACCTGTGGAAAAACCAAAACCAGCATTTCTATATTATTTTCTCGTATATGATTATATCAGTTTATCTCTTTTACTAACAGCTTTTATATTATTTTCCCTAATCTTAGCCATGGCTTTTTTTGTAAAAGGCGAACGTATGGTAGTTAGAGAATTTCTAATCAACATTAATGTACTAAATGGTCTTTTAGGACAAACATTTCAAATGGAACCAACATTTTCTGGTGTAAGAAGTTTTATTTATATATTAATTTGTATAGCTGGAATTATATTCAACACCACTTTTGTAACCTATTTGCAAACTTTTAATACTAGCCCCCCTACGGAAAATTTTATTAAAAATATAGACGACATTAGACTTTCTGGTATAAAGATTGCTTTTCAGAAAGATGAATTTGAGTTAGTGAAAGCTAGTGGTAGAGCTGAGGAAATTAAATCAGTTATCAAGCTAATTGACACCTTTGCAGAATATTTTGAGCTACGAGATAATTATTACACACATTACATTTATACAGTTTCTTCGTCTACGTGGGCATTTTATGAGCAGCAACAAAATTTTTTCACTAAACCTCTGTTTCGTTTGTCGGATATATGTTTCGAGAAAATGCTTGGCCTTGCCTTTCCGCTACAAGAAAACTCACCATACGAGGAAGCCATGAACACTATGATTGGTCAAGTTGTTGAGGCAGGATTAGTTAAATATTGGAAATCTCTTCAATTTTTGGAGGCAGTACAATTGAAACGTATCAGTTTAGTGGATTTGGCTTCAAAAACAACATTTGAACCCATGAAATTAGAGGACATGCAGCTGCTAATGCTTGTATTTATTTTTGCTATATTCCTTGTGTGCATCTGTTTTTATTTAGAATTAATTTGGCCACATCGTGGTGTAGTTACTCGTAGAGTTTTACATAAATTCAAATTATTAATAAATTAATGGAATAAAGCATACTGTAGTAGCTTTATTTTTAATACATCTTACCAGATGAATATGAATGAATTTTCCGAGATTTTAAGTTTATAAAATATTTTGTAAAATTATTGCTAAATTTAACAACATATATTTAAAATTACCTGCGATTGAAAAATTCATCCCAATGATTTTTCTCTTTCAAGTGCATTTCTTTGATTTTATGTTTATAAAAAGCTTGGTGTCAATAATTTTACTGTTTAAATAAATTTATTTAACAATCTTAAGTGGTGTTTCATTTTTTTTTATTTGTAATTTATTTATTTATTTTAATCCATTTTAATAAATTATTAAATATTTATATTTATATTTAAATTATTGTATATAATTTTTTTTACAAATTTTCATATTTACTAAAGAAGTGTGCCTTTATTGTTCAATAACAGTAGTTTCAGTTGCAGTTGGAATGTTGAAAGGATTAAAATATTTTTCAGTGTAATTGGTGAATTGTTAAATTCATTTGGACCAGCAAAATGGATACGTTGTTTTGATAACTCGAGACGATATATTTTTCGCTTGTCTTGTAGTCTTATTAAAAAATTTCCAATTCTCCTAATTGATTTGAAGACAAATTTCAGAATCTGCATTTTATACAACCCTTTTACATGTAATATATTCGTTGCCTTGCATTTAAATAGATCCAATGTATTATATCTAATAGGCAAATTAAAGGTCAACTTAAGAGCTTTATTTTGAGCTGATTGAAGATCTTTTAATGCGGTACTATTTTTACATCCATAAATAATAGAAAGATATGATAAATGGCTATGAACTAAACTTTCAAAAATCAGCATTTTTGTTTTAAATTTCTTTTTGGGGGCTAATTTAGTTTTATTTTACTTTTACGGCTCTTTGTTCTAACTTGGAACCATAGGAATCAATATATAATTTGCTGAATTTACTTTTTGGAATTTCCAATAAGAACGTGGTTAAAATGGTTCAAAAGGAAAAAGTGACTGCTTCTATACACATAGACTATTAATCTGTCATACACACTAATCTGTTATACAAACAGTTCAGTTAGAAAACCATCACCACTACCATACATTTTTGACCAAAGCAAAATATTTTTTTTTACAAGAATACAATTTTTACAATCATACTGAATATATTGTCATAATAACCCAATTTTTACATCTACAATCAATAGATTTTTTCCACCCAATTCAAAGTGGTATTACCAAACAATTCCTATTAAATACAAATATTAACAAGGATTTCGTAGTCACAGTTACGTTAGGAATAAATATAAAGAACAGTAAATAATCTCCAAAAAAATAAAAAATAGTTTCCATAAGGAACCACAAAAGAAACAATGTTAAATATAAATGTCAACAATATGAGGAAAAAAAAAACAAAGATATTAATTTAATTAAGATATTCACTCATTTATGTATACATTTTTCCATTTTTTTCTAGATAAATAAAGGCCAACGTCATGAAGAACTTAAAGCCGTATGGGTTATAAAATTCTTAATCATTAAGTTTTAAAGAAATTTATTTACTTCAGCTCCTGTTAACGAAATTTTAAGCTATGTGAGAACGAGTAGATCGTGACACTTATTATACAACTCACAATTTTTATATGTTTTATCGAGGGTCGAGATTTAAGAATGGGCTTACCTTTGCTTCTGCTAACCACATTAAAACGAAGTAATAAAGTTACAGATTGATTCAGTTACTTACTCACTTATCCAAACCGCCGGAACTAGGAAATTTGGTACAAGGTTTCTCCTCCGTCGTATAAATCTGCACAGATGGTATTTTTGGAAAATTCGTGAAAGTCTTCACCTCAATAGCCTGCACAAACCCCTTTAATTATCGGGCTTAAAAAAATACCCTCTACAATATGGATAAAATATTTAAATATTTAATGGAATACAAAAACATAATAGAAAACAGGGAATCAAAACTATATCCAAATCATGTTTAAAATAATAATATTTATAATAAAATTAATTTATATGGTTTGGTGGCTGTGGAAAAACCAAAACCATCATTTCTATATGATTTCCTTGTATATGATTTTATCAGTGATTCTTCTTTTTCTACCAGTTTTTATATTAATTTCCATAGTATTAGCCTATCGCAATTTTCTAGTGTTATTTGTTACTTGCGGACGATATTAGAGTTTTTGATATAGCTATAGCTTTATAAACGAAGAATTTACTTTATTTGAAGCTAGTGGTAGAGCTGAGAATAAAATAACTTATCAAGCTGATTGACACATATGTAGAGTATTATGAGCTTAGAGATAATTTTAAAACACGTTACATATATACTATACAGTGCCTTTGTCTAAGTGGGCATTTTATGACTAGCATCTAAATTTTTTCACTAAATTTCTGTTTCGTTTGTCGGATATATGTCTCACCTGGGGGTCTTATGTTCTAAAATACCTTACACATATAACATAATAATTTACACTAATAAAAATTTAAATCAAAACGATTCAATATAAAATTTTATATTTTTTAATTCATTCCAATAAAAACAATAATAATTTTTTTTAAATATGTTTATTAATTAATTTCGTGTAAAATAATGACTTTCTTGTGGAACATTAATAAAATTATTTTTATAACAAAATATCTTTACAACCCAAGAGTTGTATTGCACGAATAGGTTTATTAAACAAAATACTAGATTTTTAGTAATTTTTCTGATAGAAAAATTTTCAGTTTCTGCAAAAAGTTTCTTAGATAAAAGTTCATATATTCTTTAAAAAATTAGATTCTAAAAAATAATGAAGTTTTTATGTATTGTTGATCTGTTATTTTTGGTTTTCATACCCTTCACCACAGGTGGAAGGCTATATATAAGTTTGTCATTCCGTTTGTAATTTCTACAATATTGATCTTAGACCCTTTAAAGTATATATATTCTGGGTTCTTATGAAGAGCGAAGTTGATTTAACGATGTCCGTCTGTCTGTCCGTCTGTGTGTTGGAATGGGTTTTCCGAAGAATTTATTTCTGTTACATGTGATTCATTTCTGTTTGCTATTAAAAATCAGACAGATCGGTTAATAAATGGCTGAGATATTAGCAAAAAACCAGGACTACCTCTAATTTTTTCCGTAAAATCCCTTTGTTTAATATGTATGTAGAATTTTACGCATAAAAAACACATCCATTTGTTAATATTCTTTTCTTTAATCTCCACCTTTTATACACAAACAACACACATACAAAGATTTGTCATTTAAATAAAAACCAAACAAATCTTTAATGAACGAAGACTTTTTTATATGTGCCTCTATTAACGACGATTTTGTGTGAGCTTCAATAGCTCAGTTGTCTAGACGCTATGTCACAAATACTTTTTTTCTCTAAGGCTTCGGGTTCGAATCCCGGTCAATTCACTTTTTTTTGTACTTTTTTTTTTATTTTCTAAAGACTTTTTTTTTGTTTAATTTTTGTTTTTTTTTAACATTTAATAACTAATTTATATAAAATTTTTTATTAATAATTAAATAATCCATAAATAGGCTAAAAACATCAAAAGTTTTATAAAAACCCTCTGATACAAACAAAATACAAACGGTTTTATTTCTAATTTTTAGTCAGATTTAAAAGAATTTATAAAACGATTTTAGGTCATAACTTATAATAATTTATAAAAAAAAAATTATTAACTATTTTCTTTAAAATTTTTAAAATTAAGCTAAAGAAATTAAAAATATTTTTAATAAAAAAGCGAAATAAAATCCTAAATGCAAATTTACCAGCTAAATCAAACGTTTTTGTAGAAATAAAACACATGCAGTTCTAGTGATTTCTTTTAACGATTTGTTGAAATTCTTTTCTTTCACCTCTTCACCTTTTATACACAAACAACAAACACTATTTTAGAGCTGTAATATGACCTATGGATACGTATTATATAGCAAAAGATCGAAAATCTTTAATATAACATATTTGCTGAAAAACTCTGAAATATCGGTTCAGATACAAAAAAGTTATGCCCAAAACATAAATTTTTTTAAATACATATTTTCTGGAACCATAAATCTTCTCGAGTCCAAGTTTTATCACCAAACTAAATGCTTAATTTCCTCTTAAAGGCATCCGTATATAAATCTGTCCATTGCATATATGTCCATATATAAACTTCAGTTTTTTCCCAACCATGGTGAAGGGTATATAAGATTCGGCATAGCCGAATTTAGCCGCTCTTACTTGTTGATCATATAATAATATTTTTTTTATAAATTGTTAGAAAATTTATAGACTCTGAGAGATTTTCATCATAGATTCTGAGAACTTTTTCTAGTGGAAATAGTATTAAATTCTAACGACTTTTTCTAAAAGAAATTTCTGAGAAAATAAGGACTCGAAAAAAAAATTAAGAATGACCTTTTTTTATAAAAAATTAATAAAAAAATATGTTTCTTTATACTATATTATTCCTTAAAATCGAGTGCAAGATCCTTTTATAAAAAATAATAATAATGATTATTTATTATTTCTTATTGTTTTTATTGTTGAAAAAATTATATAATTTCCCTGAAGAAGTCACCCAATGTGGTGACGAAATATTGGAAGGAAAGAAATAATAAATAATCATTATTATTATTTTTTATAAAAGGATCTTGAACTCGATTTTAAGGAATAATATAGTATAATATTGAAGGTCGAATAAAGGAAGATAAATATAGAGAATATGTTTCTTTATTAAAAAAGTTCTTAGAATTTAAGAATTTTTTTAAAGTAATTTATTTTTTTAAAAATGAATAGAACCAAAGTAGTTTTCTTGAAAATGTCCTTAATATAAATTTTTTTCTTTAGAAAAAACCTTTCTTAATGATACATTCTTTAATTCAAAGAACTTTTAGTTTCGAATCATAATATAAAAGTCCCTTATTATGGTAACATTATGTATATTTTTTATCATAATAAGATGACTACATTAAAATACGACAATTTAATATGACAATCAATCATGATCGAATGCTCTCCGAATGCAATTGCCTCAACCAAGTTTATTCTCTGCGTGCAGGATTAGTTAAATATTGGAAATCTGTTGTATTTTTGGAGGCTCTACAATTGAAATGTATCAGATTAGTGGATATGACTTCAAAACAACATTTAACCCTATGAAATTAGTGGATATGCAAATGTTAATCTATGTATTTATTTTTACCGCATTCATTATGAATCATAATGGCCATATCGTGATCTAATATTCGTAAATTTTTGCATAAATTTAAGATATTATAAAATATTTATAATTCTAAATAAATAGAGTAAAACTTATTACAGTAGTTTAATTTATCACAACTTAATTGCTGACTGACTGACTAAATCACTCAATCAACATCGCCCAACCCAAAAAAGAAAAATTGGAGCTAGGAATACAATATATCTAAAAAGCCACACGACGTATGAATTATATTAATTTGCAACAAGGAATCAAATATTTTAATACATTTTTAGGTTATTTTCCAATATCGATGTATTCTTTAATTGCTTTATATATATTATAAAAGAATAACGTGAAGCACTGACACAGTGGGTTCGATGGTACCCAAACTGGCAATGAATTCATAGAAACCGTAGTTTTAAAATATTTTATTTTTTAATTGATAAGTTATTATAAGCACATAGAAACACAGCATTTTAGAAAAAAAGTAAAAAAAAAAAATTTTTTTACCCGTTAAGCGCATTATTGTTTTTTTTTTTTTTGGAAAAAAGACCTTAGTTCACAGTTTATGCTGTAACTTTGGAATGAAAAGCGATAAATTAATGAATAAAATTTAAAACTAAAACATACTAAATGTGCTATTTAATTTATTATATGTATTTAAATTAGTATAAATTTAATTTTAAATCCAATTTTTATTTTTAACAAAATTTTATAAATGAACAAATTTTTTCAAAAAAGTCACAAAAGAGAATATTATAATTTTTTAGTAATGAATAATCATAAATTCATAAAAACACAGCTTTAAAAAAAATGGTAGAAAAATATTGTTAACCTGTAACTTCCTAGCAAAAATGAAGCTGCCAAAGAAGCAAAAAAAGCATCACTACTATGGCAAAGGCATCACTTCTTTTCTGATGGTTTCATCGATGAATTTAACATTAGCGTGTCATAGGATGGAAGTATTCAAATGCAGCTACTAGCATTACTCATACTTTACTCTAAGGAAGCAATGATAATAACACAATGATTAGATATTCTGATGCATGAGTGGAAAATGTTCATATTCTTTGTAGTATTTAGGCTTTGATGAAAATTTAATTCATAAGAATCGAGAAAAATAAGTTTAAAGAAACGAAATTTATGCATTGATATACAAATATTCTATTAAAACATATAAATAATTCTGCATTAGTGAAAAAGCATTTTTGAAACATTATTCAAAAATTTTAATGATTTTTTAGGCAAATTTTAAAATATGTTTGGATAATTTAAAAACTGGTTGTACAATTTGGAAACATTTTTACACAACTTTAAAATATTTTTGAACAATTTTAAATAATTTTTGCACAATTTTAAAACATTTTTTGTGCAATTTGAAATTGTTTTTACCAAATTTTAAAATTATTTTGATAAATTCTGAATTAAAACTGGAAATGGTGTAGTGTCAAATAATAAACATATTGCAAAAATGCACAGATTGCGTCGTCATAAATATTTAAGGCTGAAAAAATGCAAATGACAGGCCAGCTAGTTTCAATTAAAGGTTAAAAAAACCGGTTTTTCTTGATTTTTCAAAACTTTTATAAAAATTGCAAAACTGCATAAATTCTAACCCTCATGAAAATTTAAACTAAAATATAAAAAATTCTTTAATAAAAACAGTTCATCAGAACTATTTTTTCAATTTAGATTCAAAAATATACGATATACTATAACATATGGTTTAGAAGTAATGAAGAGTGATTTATTAAGATATGCATCGGGTTTATATCCAGATCACTGCATTTGAAATATGAACTCATGAATGATTTTGGAAGTGCCTTAGAATAACACCAAAAAATCATAAAAGAATGTCAACTGAAATTTAGGAAGCAATGAAAGAAGTTATAGTCACTGAATGACTACCATTTGTTTGCTAGCTTTAACATCAAATTCAACACAAATATCAAAATTATTATAATCTTCATTATCATCATTATCTTTATCATCATTATTATAATCTTTTTCATCATAATCATAATTTTCAAAAAAAAAAATAATAATTGATAATTTAGATTTTTTTTCTGTTCATGGTAGATATAAATGGGTCAGTAGAAACCTATTGAAAATATCTTCATTGGATTATTCCCGCATGCATTTGCGAGCACAGTGCTCTCTGTAATTATTAAAATCAGAAATTTTTTCGGGGTGGAGCCAAAATTGGAAATCTTCCCTCTTGGCTGGCAAAGTGCAATTTTAAATACATATTGTTACACAAATTTCTTTTACTAGAAATTTTATCACGCGAAATAGTGAATTCCTTTGACAACTGGAAAAATCTTGGAAGTAACTAGAATACCTGACTGCTCATATAAATATGGGTACTTGGTGATGCAGCAAGATAGTTTTTAATAAAACGCTGAAGTTTTAAGAACTAAAGTGTGGCTAATGTTTTGTCTATTTACATCGTGTAAATAAAGTGTGCTATTAAAGTGTTTTCTGTAATTTTAGTGCCTGTTATAAATAATTTCAAACTGTGTTTATTATTTGCAATATATAAAGAACTCGATTTGTTTAAAAGATAAATTAACGATTTTATAAAGGGTAAAATTGTAACAATATATATGCAATGGGTATAGGCTACCATAAGATAGGTACTTATTGAAACTTTAACCAGGAACGTAACAAAAATAGGTTTTAAAAAGGGGAAAAGTCTCCCTTTTAACGGCATATAGAAGTCACAATAGTTAGAAATCTTAAATTTAAAAAAGTCTTTCTTGCAATATGGTCTAATTGTCTAATAAGGTACTTAATAAAATTTTCACCAGGAGCGTGATAAAATATAAATTTAAAAGTGAAAAGGTGTCCAATTACAGTTTCGGATAGAAAGCTTAAATTAAGAAAACGTGTTTCTTTACCGCTCTGTACATCCTGAAAACACATTCATGCTGACAACCGAATTTGTTGCCAATCGAATGGTTTAGTTGCAGCAACTGAATTTTTCGGTTCTGACTACCGAATTGTTATTAAGGCAACCAAGATACTGTTGTCACAACTAAATTTCGAAAAATTCGGTCCCCACAAAGGTTCGGATTAGAGATGCTACTATAAATTCGGTTGTCTGCACGAATTCGTTTTCTCAGTGTACAAGCCGCTTTGGTTAGAAACGTGTAGTTTAAAAATCTAGTGGCCTTGTAAAGCTGCACAAAGAGTCCGAATAGATAAGGCGAACGGAATGGAATTGTAACACTAGTCAAGGGTATCGTTATGAAATAGGGCATACAGGTTGGTTGAAAAATTCCTGCGCTCACCAAGAGATGGCACTGCTGGCTCCAAACTTTTTTTTCTCAAGTTGGTATAACTGTCCTGAAAACACATGCAAAGTTGCAAGTCATTCTGTCAATTCTTTCTTTGTTTACAAGCCATTTGAAGTTGACGTGTCATTGATTTTTTTTAATATGGAAAAAATTGAATATCGTGCAGTCATTAGATTCTTTGTTTTGAAGGGTTTAAAAGCAAAGGAACAATTGTTAGAAGTGTATAAGGAGTCCTTACCTTCAAAACGCACCGTTGAATTTTGGGCTGGTGAATTTAAACGTGGTCGTACCAGCCTTAAAGACGATCCACGCGAAGGACGACAAAAAACTGCAACCACAGCAGAAATCATTGAGCAGGTACATAATATGGTTAGTTAGACTAAGCTTGAAATTGCTAATGCCATAGGCATCTCAGAGGAATGAGTACTCCATATTTTACATGAAGAATTACGTATGAAAAAACTGTTTGGAAAGTTAGTGCCGCACACATTAACAATTCAACAAAAACTGGATCGAAAACAAATTTCTCAGCGTAATTTGGTGCGTTTTAAGCCGAATAAAACCGACTTCTTGCGTCATCTTAATACTATGGATGAGACTTGGATCTACCACCATGATCCTAAATTGAAACAAGAACGTTTACAGTGGACTGAAGCTGGTTGTTCAGCTCCAAAGCAGGTGAAGTCACAACGATCAGCAAAGAAGGTTATGGGGATGCAAAAGGAATTTTGTTGATTGATTATCTTCAGAAAGGTAAAACAATCAACTCTGAATATTATTGCAGCCTTTTGGATCAGCTGGATGAAAAAATTCGTGAGAAAAGACCTGGTTTAAAGAAGAAAAAATCATTTTTCATCAAGACAATGCACCTGCTCACATAAGTGTTTTGACGATGGCCAAATTCAAAGAATTAAAGTACAAATTGCTTGAACATCCACCGTATTCTCTTCAGAAATCTCAAACAATTCCTTCGTGAAAAGCATTTTTCGTCGAATGAAGAGGCCATAGCAGCCGTAGACGGTTATATTGCAGAGCTTCCGGAAAACTATTATAAGGATGGGATAAAATTATTGGAAGATCATTGGAACAAGTGTATTGAGCTTCTAGGAGATTATATTGAATAAAACTATATATTTTGTAACAAAAACAGTATTCTTTCTTTTTGAGCACAGGAACTTTTCAACCAACCTGTAGAAACGAGTGGAATAGAAACCCTCGGCAAGAGAAACAGAACGAAATGTTGCGGGAAATGAGTGAAAATGAAACACTAAATCCAGGAAACGAAATTTAATGGAGCGAGATTGCATTTTTGTGATATTTATCGATTTAAACATATTTTTTAGATTTGTCGTCATTTTTTGTATTTTTCGAAAATCATTAATTGGAGGACTATCTAATGGTAATGAAACTTAAAACTGTTTTCCTTAAATCATTATTATTAATTTAAAAAATTCTACTGAAAATAATTTCATTTCAAATATAATACTAAAATCATTAAGTAATTAGTCAATTTAGTTCATTAGTCCCAAGCATGGTAGACATCCCCTAAGACGGCATTTTTGGAGCTTTTTAATGGTGTGATAAAAAGAAAAAGAGTATCTGAATTAACGTTCTACCCAAAACACTTGGGCTAAAATCCAAAAATTAAAAATATATTTCCTTGAAGTATTGGACAAATTTTTAAAAGGAACGTAGCAACAGAGGCATTTAGAAAGGACCATAGTAAATTTCTTTATGACCTGCCCAAAACACTTTTCTGACAAAGCTGAAATTTAAAATACGTGTTCTCTGATATATGGACCCCTTATTGTTGGGAAAAGCCACCATGGATTTAGCATGTTCTCTCCAATGAAAATATTCCAAAATCTTAAAGATAATAGTGAAGATTATCTCAATGTCATGATCCAACACCAGCATTGTAAAATACAAATATCGGGGGAGAACTCCACCCCGAGGTACTACTTGTTTATATTAAACAAAGAGTCTCTGATAGCCATGCGGCTATCCAGGCTTTATTTTTAAACTGTGTAAGATCAGCCACTAACCCCGGGTGGAAAGAGGAAATAAATAACTTTTCAATAGAGTCAGTACAATTGCTCATGAAAATATATGAGAAAACACGTGAGTAGGGAGGTCCATTTAGAGAAAAAATTTAGCCCCATTTAAATCTCGGTAACAGAGAACTTGATAAGATAGCAAGTACATATTCTCACAAGGTATTTAATGCTGAACACCTATTATGAATGCGGCAAACTGTCCGGCTTGTGTAATTATTCGGGTTCAACACATTGCTGCCGATAATATTCCAAATTCGGGTGATTTTAGCGGAATGTACTGGAGGAGACTATTTTTCTAAATTTCATAAAATTTATGTATGTAAATTCTAAACAAAAATGGAATTTTTAAATATAAAAAAGTTTTCTTTAAAAATGTTTCGTCCCCAAACGTAAAAATTGAGTTAGCGATAGGATATATATATATATATATATTCATTGCGCATACTTTGAAGACATCTGTATATACAGCCAAAAAAGTCCCTATAATATGCGCTGAGTCCAGTAAAATATCTTCAGTGTAAACAGTAGAATAACAAAAAGTTTAAGGACAGTGCCCAAAGTAACAAAATGTCTTCATAGTAACTTGTGGAACGAAAAACCGTCCCCGCAACATGCGCCGAGCACATATATATTATTTTATTTGCACCTTTACATAACTACTTAGCAAAAGCAAATGTCAAAAACTTACAGCACTAAAAGTTAAGTCATTGTGAAACCCAGCGCAAGTGTTAAAGGAATATGCATGTTTAAAAAAATTTACATGACACCAGAGCATTAATAACTCCGTAATTAGTTTTGCTTATACAAATTAATCTATGTGTAATTAAAACTTATCATAAAATTTTTAATATTTTAGAATCTTTCTATCACATATCCAACAGTAGTTACGAGATGGCCATCTATATTAACTCGTCCTCTCTTTTGATAGGATTTTTGGAATTATTAACATTTGAAAATGAAATAAGTCTAAAATTAATGGAAATAACAAAACAGATTCAGGTGGATCGTTATTATCATACAATGATTTATATAAGACAGGATTTGCCAGATTACAATGATATCTATAATACGGATAAAATATTTAAAGATTTAATGGAATACAACAACATAATAATACTGAATTTTAAAAAGGAAGATTCTAATAATTTATGGAATCGCTTCCATCGCAATGACATTGCTATAACCCATCTAAAGGGACAAGAAGTACAAGATAAAGAATTATTGAGAATATTATGGAAAACCTTAAAACGTAATGTTTTATCAAAATTAATATTATTAGTAAATGGGACTAAAGACGACGATTACATCAGGAGTATACTAAAGTTTTGTATTGAAAATAAGGCCTTAAATGTAATGGTGATAAAGGAGACATTTAAGGAAACCAATAACTACTATAGACCACAAGTTTATCCCAAATTTAATGTAAAGAAGGAAAAATTAATTGAAAATAGGGAGTTAAAGCTTTATCCAAATCATGTTAAAAATATGCAGAAATATCCGATTCGCTTGGTAATGAATAAAATCGGTTTTAGATGTTACATAATGAGAATGGAAAATAAGACCATAATACTGGGTGGATATGCCGGACACTGTTTTACAGAGTTCGCTAAGAAACATAATGCTATAATAACTTTTCCGAATAATTAAAATTTACATAACGAACTCTTCTTTACTAATTTGGATAAATTTGTGGATAATAATACATATGATATATCAACTGAACCGACCACAAATTTACATAAAAATGATATGCTTTATACTATTTATGATTATATGGATTGCATTTCTATATTATTTTATCGTATATGATTCTATCAGTTTATCTCTTTTTGTAACAGCTTTTATTTTATTTTTCCTTATCTTAGCCATGGATTTTTTTTGTAAAAGACGAACGTATGGTAGTAAGAGAATTTCTAATCAACATTTATATACTAAATGGTCTTTTAGGACAATCGTTTCAAATGGAACCCATGTAATCGTTATATGTAAAATTAATGGAATAAAACATATTGGACATTTGTCCATAAATACCGAATGATATGTAATCGTTATACTGAGAAATTTATGGAATAAAGAATATTATAGAAGTATTATTTATAAATCCATGTTACCAGAAGGTAAAAGTAATAAGTGAAATATTTTTTTGCCTTTCACTGAAGTGAATCATTTTTCTGAGATTTATAAAATGATTTCTTATATTATTAGCAAAATTTTTAAATTACCTTCGCTTGAGAAACTCATCCTAATTCTTTTTCTCTTTCAAGTGAATTTGTTTACTTAATTTTATGTTTATAAAAAGCATGGGCTTAACAATTGCCGACTCTTGTACTATGACGTATTCAGATTTCATCGAAATGTACTCTCAGGAGTATTTATTCGTTTATTAATTGCGTACAGTAGAATCAACTATTTATTTAGTGAAATTAGTTTTTACAATTAATCCAATTTATTAATAAATTGACGACATTCAAAAGTGATAACCATAAATGGGGTTACGCTAATCAAATATACCATTTAAATAGGGATTCAGTGTTGTGGATTATACACTCAACAAAAAAAAGGCTGTAATGATAACTGAAAATTTTGTTGTTATAACGGGAAATATTGCTAATTTGATCCCAGCGGTACTTTTTGCTACTCATGTCTGCTGACGTGTAGTACAATTAAATTAGTATAAAAAATTAGTAAGCTCCGGAAGTTTCCTTAAAATAAATAAGCTATAATAACAAGAAATTTTTGATAAATTATAATTAACTAAACTCAATGAATTGTAAAACATAGAACAATTTTTATTTATAAAAAAAAATTTAAAATGCACAAAATAACTGAATTATTTTAAATGCACTTGTTGAACTTTAAAACTGCTATTTACTTTTGAAATTGACATACAAAAAAAAATCATATTTTTTTTGTCGTACAGCAACATTTTTGTTTATTTTGTTTTTTAAATAATTTAAAAAAAATTAAAAATAGTAAGAATATAAACGAATTTTTTATTGTTTCAAGGACTGATTTTTAAAACTTTTTAGTGCTATTTTAAGTGGATTTCCTGTTTTTTTTTTTGACATGAGTTGGTTGTGAAAAGTATTTACACTTCCGATCTGTTATTTCAACCTATGTAGCATTTTAAGACAATTTAAGTTTGCAGGTATAACTTTTAATTATTAGAAATAAAATTTTCTTCAATTTCAATAATATTTACTAATTTTTTAAAAGTGTAAGATTAGTAATTTTTTTTGCTAATTTTAGCAAATTGGTTTTGAAAAATTTATAAATGATTTCCGAAATTGGTAACAAGAATTTGTAAATAGTCTGTGAAAATTCTGTAATTTTTATAATGAATATCGAAAAAAAAAAAAAAATTATTAAATAATATTTTTTTTATTAAAAATCACTAAATTGGAATTGAAAACAGTTTACAAATTATTTAGCTTACTTTCTTTTACTGAGTGCAGGCGCCACAAAAGAATGGTGT
>OX456523.1:215458544-215560234 GCA_949748255.1 Eustalomyia histrio | reverse complement strand
GTCATACACCCTAATCTGTCATACAAAGAGATCAGTTAGAAAACCATCACCACTACCATAAATTTTTGACCAAAGCAAAATATTTTTTTTACAAGAATACAATGTTTACAATCATACTGAATATTTTGTGGTGATAACTCAATTTTAATATCTAATACAACCAATTGATTTTTTCCACCCAATTCAAAGTGGTCTTACCAACCAATTTCATTAAATACCAGGGTTGGCAGGCTATACCGCTAAAATACCGTTGTCGATTCAATACCCTTTCATCTCACTATCGTTACTCCTAAAATACCGATACTGAAATAACTGAAAAAATCGTTATCCCTAAAATATCGTTACCGAAATAACTGATAAATCGTTACCCTTAAAATAACGTTAACAAAATAATAGAAAATAGCGTTACCTTTAAAATAACGTTACTGAAATAAAAGAAAATAGCGTTACCCTTAAAATAACGTTACCGAAATAATAGAAAATGGCGTTACCCTTACCGATAACCGCAATAGTTTCGTTTACCATCCTTGTTAAATACAAATATTAACAAGAATTTGGTAGTCACAATTACGTTAGAAATAAACAGTAACAGTAAATAATCTCCAAAAAATAAAAAAATGATAGTTTCCATAAGGAACTGCAAGAGGACAAAAGTTAAAAAAAATGATCAAGAATATGAGAAAAAAAAAACGTAGATATTAATTTAATCAAGATATTTACTTATTATGTTTAATTTTTTTTTTAGATGAATTAAGACTAACGTCATGAAGAACTCAAAGCCGTTATGTATGAAGCACGGTCAACAATGCGAAGAATTTTCAGGGTAAAAATTGTAAGTCATTAGTTTTTAAATACTCTAGTTCCGAGAAATCTTCCATATGTTCTTAATTTTTTTCCCAATCATTTTTCTATAGAAAAATCCTTACAATCTTGAGACTTTCTTCTATAAAAATCCTTCAGATTATGGGGAACATTTCCTACAGAAAAATCTTTAGACTATACGAAGTTTTTCTTATGAAAATTTGCCAGATTTTTCAGAATTTTTCCTATAGAAAAACTATGAAATTGTTCCGAAAAGAAAACCCTTAAATTCTGAAAACTTTATATTATAGAAAAACGGTCAGATTCTAACTTAAAAAAAACTAATAATCTAAAGAAGAAAGCCCTTAAAATCAAGGAATTATTATTTAACTAACAGTCATCAGAATCTGATGGCTTTCTTTAAAGGAAGATATGCCCAGAATTTGATGAGAATATGAGAGTTTTTCCATAAAAGAATGTTCTAAGAATCATTGTGTTTTTCTATTGTAAGGAAGCGTCCTACAAAACTGAAAGTTATGTCTTTAGGAAAAAGTCCTAAGGTCTGGTCTGATGGGTTTTTTTATAGGAAAAATTTGTTGAAATTTGTAGAATATTGTTTAGGCAATGTTCTTAGAACTTTATGGCTTTTCTTTAGGAGAAAGTTCTAAGGTT
The DNA here is from genome assembly GCA_949748255.1 of Eustalomyia histrio. NCBI lineage: Eukaryota > Metazoa > Arthropoda > Insecta > Diptera > Anthomyiidae > Eustalomyia > Eustalomyia histrio. Next base: position 215,558,761 of record OX456523.1, on the reverse strand, counting down.
CTGAAGGCTTTTCAACTGGAATATCTAAGGAATTTTCTATAGGAAAAGATCCCTGGAATTTGAGAGTACGATATTTATAGGAAAAAGGCCTTTAAATCTGTAATTAGTTTAGTTTTAGTTTTATTATTTAAAGTATTTAATGTACAATTCTATTAATATTATAAATTCGTTTGTTTATCTGCTTGTTTGTATAATGTAGCATTATCAGGTCCAAACGGCTTAACTGATTTATCTGAAATTTTTTGAGAATATTCTACCTACTCCTGGAAATTACTATAGGACATATTAAATCGTGATTGGACAAGGGGGTGGTACCACACATATAACCCAAAATTTTAAATTGATATACTGCAACTTCTATTGAACGTATTAAAATAAAATTTCATAAGAAATCTAACAAAATGTTTCTTAGTCACTACACCAAAAGCATGGCATATCCCAAACAACAAAATATGTTTATTTCTTTATTTTTGGTCCTGTAAAAGGTGATGTAGTAAAATTTGGCATTGGGAATTGCAACCGTGTTTTCTATAAATCTTTTTAAAATCTGTATTTAGTAAAGGCTTCATAAAAGTAGTGGACGTGGCACCTCCTATACAACTCAAGTTTTCTAATTTGTTTACCGGCTTCTAACAAACATATTTTAAAGAAATTTCTTTACTTCAGCTCCTGTTAACAAAATTTTAAGCTATGTGAGAAAAATTAGGTGGTGTCACTTATTATACGACCCACAACTTTTAAATGTTTTATCTGGGGTCCTGTTGAAAGTTTGTATATAATTTAGTACGGCAACTTATAACAACTTTCTTGGGCACAGTGCGAAAAGTAAGCGAAATATAGTAAGAGGCATGTCACCTTCGAGATTTAAGAATGTCCTTACCTTATCTTCTGTTTAACACATTAAAACGAAGGAATTAAGTTACTGATTGACTCACTCACTCACTCAATATTGCCCAGCCCAAACCGCCAGAGCTAAGAAACTTAAATTTGATTATCAGGCTTAAATAATACGGGTAAAATATTTAAATATTTAATGGATTACAACAATATCATAATGAATTGTAAAAGGAAATAATCTAACAATTTATGGAATCGCTTCGGGATGTAAAAGGAAAAACTTATGAAAAAATTTTTTATCTAGATTAATACTAAGAGTGAATACGGTGATTATATTAGGAATATATTAAAGTTTTTTATTGAAAATCAGACCTCAAATATACACTCAGAATATTATGTAGTTAACTGTTTGTAGTTTAATAAAAAAGTTTTCCGTTCCATTTAAAAATAAAGGAAGATACATTTATTTTTCAAAGAAACATCTATATTAACTTCCCAGCAAAAATAAATGGTAGTCATTCTCTGACTATAACTTCTTTCATTGCTTCCTAAACTTCAGTTGACATTCTTTTATGATTTTTTGGTGTTATTCTAAGGCACTTCCAAAGAATTGATCACTTCATATTTCAATCTAAAGCATTTACTCAAATTGAAAAAATAGTTCTGATGAACTTTTTAATTTTTTTTATTAAATCATTTTTAATATTTTAGTTTAAAATTTCATGAGGGTTAGAATTTATGCAGTTTTGCAATTTTTATAAAAGTTTTGAAATATCAAGAAAAACAGATATTTTTTAACCTTTAATTGAAACTAGCTGGCCTGTCATTTGCATTTTTTCAGCCTTAAATATTTATGAGGACGCAATCTGTGCATTTTTGCACAATGTTTATTATTTAACACTACACCATTTCCAGTTTTAATTCAGAATTTATCAAAATAACTTTAAAATTGTGTAAAAATTATTTCAAATTGCCCAAAAATGTTTTAAAATTGTGCAAAAATTATTTAAAATTGTTCAAAAATATTTTAAAATTGTGTCAAAATGTTTCCAAATTGTGCAACCAGTTTTTAAATTATCCAAAAATATTTTAAAATTTGTCTAAAAGTTCATTAAAATTTTTGAAAAATGTTTCAAAAATGCTTTTTCACTAATGCAGAATTATTTATTTGTTTTAATAAAGAGTATTTGTATATCAATGCATACATTTCGCTCCTTTAGACTTATTTTTCTGCATTCTTATGAATTAAATTTTCATCAAAGCTTAAATACTACAAAGTATATGAACATTTTCCACTCATGCATCAGAATACCTAATCATTGTATTACACTAGGCAACAGCCATTTTGTTATTTGGTTCTAGCATACTTTTTCTCATGGATTTGGACCTACTGAACACGAAAATGAATTTTAAAAATTTTTCTGTCGATTGGTTTGCGAGATACAAATTTTTTAATTTTTTTTTTTTAATTTTTGGAGGTACACTTACTATTTTGAGCATATCTTTAGTCTTCTTTGACCTATTTTATCCTACTACTACTCAAATTAAAGACAATTGAGCCGTCTACAACTTATTCTCAGAAAATTTTCAAATCGGGTTAGTAGTTTTGATGTTGGCGGCTTAAAAAGGTTAAAAAACTGCGTTTTTTTAGTAAAAATGTGGCTGAAAAATTCATATAAAAATTCATATAAAATGTAAAACGCGATGTTAACAGCGATTTTAATTTTTTTACGTATAGCTGACACTTTTCCAAAGAAAATAAGCCCTTACTTAACAAAATCTGATGACAAATGGCCGACTTATTATTTTTTTGGTAAACGACCGAAATTCCGCTATTTCACGATTTCACGATTTTTTGATTTTCATTATTTGCACAGCTTACCTACCCAACGCAAACGAATAAATACATTTGAACTTAATTTAAAATAAACAAATTAGTCTTCGTATATTATTTTTTAATTTATTTACAGCACTACATGCTCAATGTATCGCACAATTAGCTAAACTAACGAAATTAAACTAACTAATTAAATTAAGCAAATCAACGCACAAAAAAATGAGTAAAAACAAAGATATAAGTGTACATTTTATGCCATGTGGAAAAACTGCTGACTTCTTCTTTGTTTTTTGTATTCGCTGCAATCGGTCTCACGTATTAGGGTCCAAATATAGTCACCCATCATAGCCGTGTCATAGTTGCCCTGATAGCGTCGTTCCATAGCCTTCAATTCCTGATGAAAGCGCTCGCCGTGTTCGTCGCTCACGTCTCCTAAATTCTCAGGGAAAAAATCCAAATGAGAATCCAGAAAGTGTATTTTAAGTGACATGTGCACTCCCATGGCTTCATAGTTCTTTACCAGATCCTCAACTATGTCCTTATAATTCGGGCTTTTGTTGTTTCCTAAAAAGTTTTCCGCAACAAGCCTGAAGGAATTCCATGCTGCGGCTTCGATGGGTGATAACAGCTTTGGGAATTTTTCATCTTTCAACATTTTTTTTATCTCGGGTCCTGCGAAGACTCCTTCTTTAATTTTTGCCAGCGAAAGGTAAGGGAAAATTGACCGTAAATAGGCAAAAGCTTCACCTTCTTTGTCTAATTTTTTGGCAAAATTTTTAATCAAACCCAATTTTATGTGCAGCGGCGGAAGTATTATATTTTCACGGTTCTCTATTAGTGGTTTGCGCTGAACATTCGCTTCTCCAACTACAGGTTTCGTTCGTACCGGCCATTTTTTTTTTATATAATGCTGATCATCAGCGCGGCTATTCCAAAGACACAGAAAACAGCAATGTCGCGTATAGCCTCCTTGGAGTCCACACAGAATGGCCACAACTTTAAGGTCGGCGCATATTTTCCAATTGTATTTCCTATACTCTATGCATTTCAGCAAAATGTCCATAGTTTCATAGTTCTCCTTTGAATGAACCGCATGAGCAATAGGAACAGATGGCTTTTCATTCCCATTATGTAAGAGAACTGCCTTCAAGCTCTCTTTGTTGCTGTCAATAAACAACCTCCATTCGTTGGGGTTGTGAATTTGGTGAAGCTCTTGGAACAAGCCTGAAATGTCGCTGCAAAAACATATTTGGTCTTTCTTTGTATAAAATTTTGCATACTCCTTGTGACGGTTTCTGTACGCTGATACTTTCACTTCTGAAGCCGCAAATCCACACTGTATCATCCGAGACGCAAAAAGTTCGGATTTCTCCTTAGTGAGACCAAAATCGCGCACCCAATCGTTTAGTTCGGCCTGTGACAGTAATTTTCGCTTTGCACCCGGCTCAAATTCGCTTGCATTTGACTCAGACTCTTCTTCTGACGATTCTGCTTTTTGAAGAGATGCACCAGGGCACACTGGATATGGCACATCATGCGAATGTGGTACTGGAAGCGCAAACGATCCCACTTGAGCGTAGTTCCATTTAAAAAATCTTCCTACCCCACTGTTTGTGGTGAGGCAAAAATAACAGTCTGTGGAATGGCATAGCGGCTTTTTCCACATCATTGGTGTATCGAATTTCATATGGCGGCTAAAATTAAAATAAATTACTATATTCGCTATGTATAATGTGTTTAAATAAAAATTCTTACCTTCCGCCAGCTGCCCAGTTGGTTAAGATTATATAGCAAAGATCACACAGCGACTTAGGTGTCCATGGTTCTGTGATATTTGGTGAAATACCAAAATAATTCAAATAGTGCAATTGTACTGCTGGAGTAAACTTGTGTGCGTGATTTTTTTTTATAAACTGGCCACAAACATTGCAGAAATTGTCTGGATCGTTCAAACACTCAAACACACGTAGTCTTTTACTCATTGTCTTCCTTGCGTTTTCTAAATATTAACTTCTTTACACTTTCACAGACAGTTTTGAAATGCAATTGATAACCGTGTCTCCTTATGTTTAAATATGTATGAGCATGTAGTGCTGTAAATAAATTTAAAAAAAATATACGAAGACTACTTTGTTTATTTTAAATTAAGTTCAAATGTATTTATTCGTTTGCGTTGGGTAGGTAAGCTGTGCAAATAATGAAAATCAAAAAATCGTGAAATAGCGGAATTTCGGTCGTTTACCAAAAAAATAATAAGTCGGCCATTTGTCATCAGATTTTGTTAAGTAAGGGCTTATTTTCTTTGGAAAAGTGTCAGCTATACGTAAAAAAATTAAAATCGCTGTTAACATCGCGTTTTACATTTTATATGAATTTTTATATGAATTTTTCAGCCACATTTTTACTAAAAAAACGCAGTTTTTTAACCTTTTTAAGCCGCCAACATCAAAACTACTAACCCGATTTGAAAATTTTCTGAGAATAAGTTGTAGACGGCTCAATTGTCTTTAATTTGAGTAGTAGTAGGATAAAATAGGTCAAAGAAGACTAAAGATATGCTCAAAATAGTAAGTGTACCTCCAAAAATTAAAAAAAAAAATTAAAAAATTTGTATCTCGCAAACCAATCGACAGAAAAATTTTTAAAATTCATTTTCGTGTTCAGTAGGTCCAAATCCATGAGAAAAAGTATGCTAGAAACAAATAACAGACAAAAGTTTGTTATTTGTGACCTAGTGTTATCATTGCTTCCTTAGAGTAAAGTATGAGTAATGCTAGTAGCTACATTTGAATACTTCCATCCTATGACACGCTAATGTTAAATTCATCATTAGAAAAGAAGTGATGCCTTTGCCATAGTAGAGATGCTTTTATTGCTTCTTTGGCAGCCTCATTTTTGCTGGGTTTTTTATACATTTATTCGAAATAATTTACTATCATTTACCGATTCTTTTCAGTTTCATTTATTTTTTCCATTTGTTTGAAATTTAATAAAAATTTACCCACAAAACGGAAACTTGTGGTTTATTTGTGTCCGTAACAGTTATTACAAATTTAAATTTTGTTTGCTGTCTGTTTCAAAAAAAATATTCAAAAAATTTCAATTTGTTTTTTTATTTAAATTGGTTGTATATATACAAAATTTTTCAATACAATTTACAAGAACTTCATAAACACACATACATGTACAAATACATTCACACAAAAAGTAATTATAGCTTCATATGCATACATACATTTTGTATTGTACGAGTATATTAAAAAAAAAACAAAAAATACAAAAACGGAAATAATTTCAAATAAATGAAAAAAACATTTATTTTTTAAGGATTGGTGGGTAAAATTTTGACATTTATTTTAACTGATTATATCAGTTGTTTCTTACGAATGTATCAGTTGATTAATCAACATTTAAAAATAAATAACAAATGACATTTAATTTAAATGAAAATTAAGTAGACCGGTTTTTAAATGAAATATCATTTCTTTTAAATGATATTTTCAGTTATTTTAACTTACAAACTTTTTTAAGTGTAATGGTGATAAAGGTGATTTTTTAGGAAACCACTAAAAGCAATAATAATTTTTTAATATGTTTATTAATTCATTTCTTGTAAATTAATGACTTTCTTGTGGAAAAAGTACTCAGAAAATTAATAAAATAAACTTTATAAGATATTATCTGTACAATTTAAGAGTTGTCTTGCACGAAAAGTTTGTTATACCTAAAACTAGATTTTTAGAAATTATTCTGATAGAAATATGTTGAGGTACTAAGGGCTTTTCTTAAAGTAAAATTTTCAGATTCTGCAAAAAATGTCTTAGATAAAATTTATATATTCTTATAAAAAAAATAGATTCTAAAAAATTCTTATATTATGAGGCCTTTTCATTATAAATTCTAAGAACATTTTATTGTGGAAATAGTCTTAAATTCTCAGGAAATTTTCTAAAAGAAAATTTCTGAGACCCTAAGGACTATAAAAATGTCTTTATAAAAATGTCTTTAGAATGTAAAAATATTTTATAGGAAAAAATTAAGTGAATCTAGTTTTTTTTTATTAAAAAAGTCCTTAGAAATAAAAAAATTTTTGAAGACTATATAACCAAAGAAGTTTTTTTTTGAAAATGTCTTGAATATCAAATTTTTTGTATTTTCTAGCGAGCTTTAAACAACCGTATATTTACAAAAAGAAGGAAAATTAACGATTTTAACTAGATTGATACATGTATGTATCCGCCAAAAGATCTTTTCAGAAGCTAGAGCCTCTAAAAGAAGGCAGAGCCTGAACAAAACACCACCCATCTATAAATCGAAATATATATAAGCATACATGATCATACAAACGCCTGTATATGATCATACATGGGCATACATGGTCATATACGTCCATACATTGTTTAATATATGACCATACCTGATCTCATGTATGATCATATATCTTCGGATCCGAAATTTGAGGGTATATGGAATTATATGATCATATACGAGCATACATGAATAATATATGAGTATGTATGCCCATGTATGATATATATATTTCGATTTTTACATGGGCAATTAAAAACGAATATTTTGCTACATTTCTGTCTTCTTAGCAATCACATATGTGGTTAAATTATTTTCCTAATGCGTACAATCATGATACTATATTTAAAAAGGACCAAAAATGTGTTTTCTTTAGGAAAAACATTTCTTAAAAAAATATTCTTAAACTTAAAGAACTTTTAGTTTCGAATCATATTAGGGACCATATTATGGTAAAATTATGGATATTTTATTATCATAATGTGATAACTACATTATAATACGACAATGGTTGGGACAATCATGATCCCAAAAATATGTAGGATGCTGTACGAATATAATTGCCCCAACCATTTTTTTTTCTCTGCGATTAGTTAAACATTGGAAATCTGTTGCATTTTTGGAAGCTTTACAATTGCAACGTATCAGATTAGTGGATATGGTTTCAAAAACAACATTTTAACCTATAAAATTAGAGAATATGCAAATATTAATATATGCATTTATTTTTTACCGTATCCTTTTTAAATTTTGTTGGCCATGTCGTGGTGTAATATTTCCAAATTTTTGCATAAAGTAGGGATCATATTATGGTAAAATTATGTATATTTGTTATCATAATAAGATAACTACATTATAATACGACAATCAATCATGATCCCAAAAATATATAGAATGCTCTGCGAATATAATTGCCCCAACCATGTTTTTTCTCTTCGTGCAGGATTAGTTAAATATTGTAAATCTGTTGCCTTTTTTTGAGGCTCTACAATTGAAAAGTATCAGATTAGTGGATATGACTTAAAAACAACATTTGAACCTATGAAATTAGAGGATATGTAAATGTTAATGTATGCATATAATTTTACGGTATCCTTTTTGAATTATATTGGCCATGTCGTGGTGTAATATTTCTAAATTTTTGCATAAATTTATGATATTATTAAGATAATATAAAAATAAAAATACATGTATAAATATCCAATGGGTATGGGCATAGGTACTTTCTGGAACTTTATCCAGGAATATAGCGAAAATAGGGGTTAAAAAGGGGAAAAGATTCCCTCTTAATGGTCACAATAGTTGGAAATCTTAATTTAAAAAAAATGTCTTTCCTAGAATATGGTTAATTGTCTAATAAAGTACTTTTGTGGAGCGTCATAAAATACGGGTTCAAAAGTGAAAAGGTGTCCAATTACAGTCCTGCCCAAACCTCTGAAAGTAGAAAGGTTAAATTTTAGAAAACTTCTAGTCCGAATAGATAAGTAGAACGAAATGTGGAATCGAAAAAATAAACAAGGAGAACGAAATGGAATGGAACATACCATGAGCTAAATTGTAACACTAGTCAAGGGTAACGATGTCCCAGGTAACGAGTGGACTAGAAACACTGGACAAGAGAAACGGAATGGAATGTAGCGGGAAACGAGTGAAAATGAAACACTAAATACAGGAAACGAACTGGAATGGAGCGAGATTGGATTCATGTGATATTTATCGATTTTAACATTTTTTTTATATTTTTCGTAATTTTTATATTTCTGAAAAATCTTTTATTTGGAGGATTATTTAATGGTAATGAAACTTTAAACTATTTTCCTTAAATCATTATAATTAATTTAAAAAATTCTACTGAAAAGAATCTCATTTCAAACATAATACTTAAATCATTAAGTAATTAGTCAATTTAGCTCATTAGGCCTAAGCATGGTAGACATCCACTAATACGGGATTATTGAAGAGTATCTGCCTTAACCTGCTACCTAAACCTATTGGACTAAAATCCAAAATTTAAAAACATATTTTCTTGTCTAATACACCGAAATTTTTAATAGGAACGTGGCAAAAGCGGGAGTTCAAAAAGGCGATAGTAAATTCCTTAATGACCTGCCCAAAACACTTTGCTTAGAAATTTAAAAATTATGTGTTCTCTGATATATGGGCATATTCACTGTTAAGGAAATTTTTGAAATTTTCGACAGAAAAAGATAAATAAAGGGGTTGAAATGGGAAATCCTCCCCGCCCCCCCCCCCTTTCGATTAATTACTTTTATTCGCGATGGCCAAAACGCAATGGGTATTCATTATTTTTTTAGCTGTTCGTAAGCGAGAGGGTAATGACCACCCATTACTTTTAGTTTTTTGTAAGTGAGAAGGTAATGACCACTCATTACTTTTGAGGTCTTCGCGAACAAAAGTAATTAAGCGAGTAAATAGGCTGGTAAGTTGTTGATACCATGGTTTTGCTGGGTCTAAAAGAAATCAATTAACATCTAAACGGACATAAAGACAGCCATTAGTTAATTTTACAATTTATTGTGATAATTAAAATATATTTTTGACTCAACGATCGGTTACAAATACATATTTTTTCATTATTCCGTCTTCTAAACTGCTTCTCTTATAAGCAGGAGAGAAGACAAACATTTTATTGTCGCAAATTTCAGGTAATAAGTATTCAAGCTTAAGGTGTATTTTATACAAAATTATTTATTTGTTATCCAATATTTCGCTATCTCAATGGATAGCTTCTTCAGGGATTTTTTGTTTTTTGAATACTTATTACCTGGAAAGGTCGAAGAAATTGAACTAAATAATTTTATTGTCGCATTAACTTTAAATTAATAACAGGAAAATCATTTTTTTTCAACCCTTTACGCCAAATAAAAGGATGAAAAAATGACATTTTATTTTCTACGACATTTCAGTGCATCTTAAATGCAATGAAAAATGCGCAGTTCACGTACGATAATTTAATGCAGTTTTTTTTCTGGGAAGAGTCACCAGGGATTTTGTTGGGAAGAGTCACCAAGGATTTTGCAATGAAAATATTCCAAAGTCTTAAAGAAAATCGTATAGAGTATCTCAATGTCATGATTCGACACCAGTATTGTACAATCGTACAATCGTATGATACCACTTCCATCCCTTCCTTTGGTACCAGGAGTTTCTAAACGTAGAAATTAAAAAATATCGGGGAGAGAACTCCACCCCGAGGGACTCCTTGTTAAATATTTCGGAACGAGTCTCTGATAGCCAAACGCCTATCCAGGCATTCTTTTTAAACTGTGTAAGATCAGTCACTATCCCCGGGTGAAAAGAAGAAATAAATAACTTTTCAATAGAGTCAGTATTAAGATTATATGGGTTCCGGGGCTCTTAGCAATTGCTAATAGAAAAATATAAGGTCCATATACACTCAAAAAAAAAAAAAATTAACTAGAATTTAGAAAAATTAACTTATTTAAAGGAAAAATTGAAATGAAATGGCGCCAAAGACACTTTTTACCAATATATAATAAAATTTTCCTTAAAATTAAGAAACAAATGTTACTTTAAATTTGGTCAGAATTTTTAAATTATAGAAAAATTTTACTACTGATGAGTAATTTTTTATTAGAAAACAGTAAAATTTCCTCCTAATTAGTTCATACATCCTCTAAAATTGTACTGTTAGTTAGGAAAAGTTTCCTTGGTTTTAAGAAAAATTTTATTTTAGTTAAGTCCATTCGATAATTTTTTTTACTAAAAACTTGGACTTAACTCCCTAAAAATAATAAAAATATTTTTGTTTAACATCAAGTTAAATAGCACTTCTTTTAAGCAGGGACCGTAATCATTATGAGTTTTATAATAAAAATTTCACAATAATGATTATATTATGAGTTTTAAGGATTTTCTTCAATGGTAATGATTATTTTTGAGTAATATTAATAAAAATCAGCCATGATCATTATTTTTCAGCTAAAAAATAAAACTCAAAAATAATGATTATTTATGAGTTTTATTTTTTTTCGCTCAAAATAAAACTCACTTTTAATTTATGACTTTTTTGTGAGGTTTTTTACCAACATAGTTGCATATCCTCATAAAACAAATCAATTTTATTTGTTTTTAATTATTTATTATTTAATACTACAAAAAGTAATTTCGCCAACGACTCGTCTGGTAGGTAGCATCTTTGATCCCTTAGCATTGTTTTTAATGCAGAAAAGGATCTTTCAACACTCACTTGTGTGGCAGGAACAGAGTGCACCACTTTGGCTAGCTGGTACACATAGGGGTATTGAAATTTTTTTCCTCCCAGTACTTCATAATATTTTTGTTTGTACAAACTGGCTTTGCACAATAGTTGTCAATTTCAGAATAGCCTTTGTGTAACTTCTCAGTGTGCCAACCATCTTCTGTTTCCTCATCGGAAGCTACCTCAATTGTATTGAGATACTCGTTCAAGAGGGAGCAGGTGTTCGAATTCTGAGAAACCAATGCATTCGCTGCGTCGAATGATGTCGATGCCTTTGGGCTACTTGAGCAAGGCTCAGGTATTGGATTAATCAGAAATATATATATAAATTTGTTATTTGTAGTAACAGCTGCTTAAGCTGTGCTCTGGCGAACATAAGGCTTATCGGGTTTGCAGCAATATTCTTCTTATTCGTGGATCCAAGTAGATGCTGCAAATTACCACGTTACCCCCCAATAAGCTGTCTTCTCTTTCTTGGATGCACTGCCTCAAAGCGTGGCTCAGAGATGTTTTTGTTGCTGCGACAGTGAGCTTAAGCTCTAACCACAGCTTATAAAAATCACCCATGAATAATTGGCAACTTTGCAATTTCTCAGTTGCTATATAAGCCGATTCCAAAGTTTGTAAAAGGCTTTTTAAATCCACCCACTCAGCTGAAGTGAGTTTCATAGAATTTTTAAGGTGCCTTTCACAAAAATCCTCGAACTTTTGGAGTGTGTTCAACATAAGATATGTTGAATTCCAACGATTGTAAATTGAAAATGAATTTTATTTTGAGCGAAAAAAATAAAAATCATAAATAATGATTATTTTTGAGTTTTATTTCTTTTGCTCAAAAATAATGATTATGTCCGATTTTTTTTATTATTACTCAAAAATAATCATTACCATTGAAGAAAACTTTAAAAATCAAAAATTTAAAAATCATGACGGATATGCAAAGATTGTCAAAAAATAATAATAATGGTGCAATAAATTTTTTGTTATGTCTGTCATAAGTGATTGATTTTTTTATTTAAAAAAACAAACAATAATCATTATTTACGGTCCCTGCTTTTAAGTGAAAATTATCTTTATCCTGCTTCTATGCAATATATTTTACCATATATTTTAAAGTACTTTACACTCATTGAGTAGGTATTTTCCCACTTTCGAAGAACTTCCGCTTTGTGAGGACACTGCTCTTAACAAGCTTTTTTCTGTACAATTTTGTCTTAAAACTGGATTGAATTATACTAATTTCTGTATTTAAAATATAAATTAAATTTCATTAGTAAAAAGGTAGACAAATAAAAAAAAATGTACTGCAGGATATCCTGAAATGTAATAAATTTTGACAGTCAGATCCTTTTCGTAGTTAATTAACGGTTCTGCTTGAGAGAACTACAAAAAGGGACGCCCTTCGTGACACACAGCATCTATGGCTAAGGAACACTGGGGGTCCCTTGTATTGTTAAATTAACTAATTTAAGGATATTGTTGCAAAAATACACAATATCACAATAACATTTCTTGTTATTATTGGAAAATGGAAAAGTCATAGGTTTATTTTATGGTATTTTTAGCTTAAACTTTATTTGACATATACAAATTTAAACTTTTTTATTATTAAGTGAAAAAATAGTTCAATATATATAAAGTTTAACAAGCACTACGTCAATTATAGGAAAGCCATTATGCCGTAATATATAAAATGTGCCTGCGATATTTTGTATTGTAGTCAACAAATTATTATTACATAAAAGCGCAAATTCGAAATTTTTTACCATTTGCTAACAAAATTTTAAAATATATTTTAAATTACTTTAAGATCAATATTTAAGATTAGAGATGGGCACGTGAGAGATTTTTGACTCACGCACGATCACGAACCAAAAATTACAATCATGCACAATAGTTTTTTTAAATGGTAACTTTAATTTCTTTTATTTAATAATATTTTTTCTTAAAAATTAAGAAAAATAACAGGTTTGTTTTTAATTGATTACTTTTTTTTGGAATAGAATATTAAAAATAATTTAAACGTTTTCCAACAAAAAAAATCCTATACCAAATTTTATTATTTTTTAAAAATTAGAAAACTTTTACTTGAAAAAAAAACAATATTTTATTAAAATTTTTAAAATTTATCTAAACTAGGCTGCATGAAAATTTTCCTTAGAAATAGTTCATCAGTTTCTAAAATCAAGTAAATTTTTATTATTACATAGGAAAAAATTTATTACTTTTTATTTTTATTTGTCTGAACTAATTTTTAGAAAACAATTCTTCAAAATTAGAAAGTGGTATACCTAAAAACTGAATTTTGAAATGGCTTTCTAAAATTTAGTTAATATTACTACTCGCGAACAAAAAATTAAAACACATTAAGTTCAAGTACTTTCTCGATTTAAGTTAGACACATTTTTTGAACTAAATGGGAGTAAATTATGTTCTATTTTTTTTTTTTGAGCTAAACTCAATTTTATTACATTTTGAGTATGTAATTTTCTTAAAACTAAGATTTTATTTAATTGACTTGTTTTTTTCCTAAAATCAAGAAATATTACTTAATAAAAATATGAACTATTTCTAAGTATGTAAACTATTTCGTTTTTCCTTAAACTTAGGAATTTTTATTCTTTTTAAACAAATTTGTCTAAGTTTTAATAAAATTTTACTTAAATTGACGACAATTTAAAACCTATTTTGAAGGAAATTTTTGATTACATTTTAGTTCATGCCTTTTTTTTTGAGTGTAGAGCAGAAATTAAACGCCTTTTAAAACTCGATAATAGGGAACTTGATGAGGTTGTAAGTACATATTATCCCTCGCTATTTAGTGCTGAGGGCACACTTATTATAAACTTTGGGTGACTTTAGCGGAATGTGCTGGGGTAGACTAACTTTCTGAATTTCATAAAATTTTGTATACGAGTATGTACTCGTACGTAAATTCTAAACGAAAAATAGAGTTTTTAAATAAAAGTTTTCTAAAAAACTATTTGGTCCCCAAAAGTAAAAATTGTATTAGCGGTAAGATATATGAGTCTCTTAACAATTAAACAAATGCAATTGTCAAAAATCACATTCAAAACAGCAACAAATTGTTTGGTTGACTAAAAGTTAACTCATTGTAAAACCCAGCGCAAGTGTTATAAAAATATGCATAATTAAAAAAATGTACATGACACCAGAGCATTAACAACTCCGTAATTATTTTTGCTAATATAAATTAATGTGTGTGTAATTAAAAATAATAATAATATGTTCAACACACCACATACCAAACAGTAGTTACGCGATGGCCGTCTATATTAACTCGTCCTCTCTTTTGATAGGATTTTTGAATTTATTAACATTTGAAAATGAAATAAGTCTAAAATTAATGGAAATAACAAAACAGATTCAGGCGGATCGTTATTATCATACAATGATTTATATAAGGCACGATATGCCAGATTACAATGATATCTATAATACAGATAAAATACTTAAATATTTCATGGAGAACAACAATGTAGCCATAATAAATTTTAAAGGTGAATATTCTTACAATTTATGGAATCATTTCAATCGCCTCCACATGGCTATAGCCCATCTAAATGGAGATGAGGAACAAGATAAAGAATTATTAAGAATATTATGGAAAACCTTAAAACGTAATGTTTTATCAAGATTAATATTATTAGTCAAGGAGATTAAAAACGACGATTACATCAGGAGTATACTTAAGTTTTGTATTGAAAATAAGGCCTTAAATATAATGGTGATAAAGGAGACTTTTAAGGAAACCAATTACTACTATAGACCACAAGTTTATCCCAAATTTAATGTAAAGAAGGAAAACATAATGGAAAATGGGGAGTCAAAACTTTATCCAAATCATGTTAAAAATATGCAGAAATATCCGATGCGCTTGGTAATGTATAAAATCGGCGTTAGATGTTATATAATGAGAATGGAAAATAATAATATTATATTGGGTGGATATGCCGGACACTTTTTTACAGAATTCGCTAAAAAACATAACGCTATCTTAACGTTTCCGAATCATGACAATTTACAGAACGAACTCTTTATTAATTTGAAAAAATTAGTGGATAATAATACATATGATATATCAACTGAACCGACCACAAATTTACGTAAAATCGATATGCTCTATACTGCTATATATGATTATACAGATTGGTGTCTCATGATACCAGTGGAAAAACCAAAACCAGCATTTCTATATTATTTCCTCGTATATGATTTTATCAGCTTATCTCTTTTACTAACAGCTTTTATATTATTTTCCCTAATCTTAGCCATGGCTTTTTTTGTAAAAGGCGAACGTATGGTAGTAAGAGAATTTCTAATCAACATTAATATACTAAATGGTCTTTTAGGACAAACATTTCAAATGGAACCAACATTTTCTGGTGTAAGAAGTTTTATTTATATATTAATTTGTATAGCTGGAATTATATTCAACACCACTTTTGTTACCTATTTGCAAACTTTTAATACTAGACCTCCTACGGAAAATTTTATTAAAAATATGGACGATATTAGACTTTCTGGTATAAAAATTGCTTTTCATAAAGATGAATTCGATTTATTGAAAGGTAGTAGTAGAGCTGAGGATTTAAAATCACTTATCAAGCTGATTGATACCTATGCAGAATATTATGAGCTAAGAGATAATTTTAACACACGTTACATATATACAGTGCCTTCATTTAAGTGGACATTTTATGAACAGCAACAAAAGTTTTTCACGAAACCTCTGTTTCGTTTGTCGGATATATGTCTCGAGAAAATGGGTGGCCTTACCTTTCCACTACAAGAAAATTCACCGTACGAGGAAGCCATCAACACTATGATTGGTCAAGTTGTTGAGGCAGGATTAGTTAAATATTGGAAATCTCTTGCATTTTTGGAGGCTCTACAATTGAAACGTATCAGATTAGTGGATATGGCTTCAAAAACAACATTTGAACCTATGAAGTTAGAGGACATGCAATTGCTAATGTTTGTATTTATTTTTGCCATATTCCTTGTATGCATCTGCTTTTATTTAGAGTTATATTGGCCGCATCGTGGTGTAATTGCTCATAAATTTTTCCATAAATTCAGAATGATATGTAATCGTTATACTGATAAATTAATGCAATAAAGAATATTGTTAAATTTTTCTTTCTAATACATTGTTATCAAGAGGTAAAAAGTAATAAATGAATTCTATTATAATGTCTTAAATGAATAATTTTTTTCGAGATTATAAGTTTATAAAGTATTTTAAGATTTACTTACGATTTAGAGACTCATTCTAATACTTTGTCTTCTTTAAGTGAATTTCTTTACATGATTTTTTGTTTATTAAAAGCGTGGGATTAACAAGTAATGATTTTTTCATTATAATGTATTTAAATTTCATTGAATGCTGGTAAAACCCTTCCAAGAGTATTTCCTTGTAGGTGAGATAAATAAAAATGGACAAAGCTTTAGGCCAAATATAACAAAATTGTGTGATATAATCAACGTAACCAAGCTTTAACCACTCGAAGTAAGAAGTTTAAATTTAGTGCGTAGATAACATCTCTGGTGTAGATATCCCTAACTTTTGCAGATTTTTACGGGGATGCCCAAAAAAAGGAAATTTTCCCCCTTGATGTCTTGCTCAAACTCCTTTGTAATGGTAAATAACTTATTGACCTAAATATCTGAGGCTTTTTTCTAAGGTTAAAAGTCTTTAGCTTCAAAGGTATTTTTATTAAAAAAAACCTCAACTAATTTTCATCAAGAACTGTTCCACTAAATTTTAAGACTTTAATGTAGAAAGATCACAAAACTTTTCTATAGATGAAAGCCCTTTAAAACTATCGCATTTATAGAAAAATGCCCACAAATTTGGGATTTCTGCTGTAGGAACAGATACCCATATTCTCGTGTCTGTGTCGTAGATATTAAGATTTAATAAGTTTCCATTTATTCCTCTGAATCTAAGATTTCTCAAGCCCAAAAATTTCAAAATGGTTTGCCTGCAGACAACACCTCAAATTCTGTAGGCTCTTTCAGCAATATACTAACTATGTATGTGGTACAGTTTTAATATAGGAAAATCCTTAGATCTTTAAGATTTGTTTCCTACCTCATTTCTGATTATACGTATTTATCCACACTCACAATATATTTTCCGTAACCGACTGTAGTTTATTTAAAAAGTAATACGTAGAGTTTGTTTTTAAATGAAGAATCAATTGAAATTCATATAAATATATTTTTTAACTATTTGAATCAGTCATTCAAAAAACAATCTATAAAAATTTCCAGACATTCAGTTATATGTAAAATTTTATGTTTTCTGTTTCTTAAAATAGAAATTCATATAATTCCTTTTTGTTTTTTTTTTACCAAAATAATTTATTTATATACAAAATTATTTCAATAAAAAACACAAGAAATTATTCAATCATAGATACACACATTGAAAATAAAAATATATACATTGTGTTTTGTAAAATTACATACAAATAAAAAAAAATCAATTTGAAAAACAAACCACAAAAATCCTTTTTTCTACGTTTTGTCAGTTAAAAGTTGATAGTTATTTTAAACAACTTTCGACTGTTTTTACTACTTTTGGCAATTAATAAACAATGATTGAAATTAAACAGCAAACTGGGCCGCACCTTGTGGATACTTTTTCTCTTTTCATTTATTTTGATTTTAATTAGGCTTCATTAATTTCCCGATTAAAAGAGTTTAAATATAACCATATTTGGCCTTATATTATAATATTTAAATACATATTTCGGTATGCATTACTATATACAATTATCGAAAAGACAAATTTGTTTGTTTCGTTTTTATACCCTTCACCACAGGTGGAAGGGTATATATAAATTTGTCATTCCGTTTGAAATTTCTACAATATTGATCTTAGACCCTATAAAGTATATATATTCTGGGTCCTTATGAAGAGCGAAGTTGATTTAACGATGTCCGTCTGTCCGTCTGTGTGTTGAAATGGGTTTTCCGAAGACCCCAGACACGATGAGGACTTGATTGTTATATATTTTTGTTAAATGTGATCCATTTCTGCTTGCTATTAATCGGTTGATAAATGGCTGAGATATTAGCAAAAAACCAGGACTACCTCTAATTTTTTCCGTAAAATTCCTTTGTTGTTATATGTATGTTGAATATTACGCATAATAAACACATCAATTTCTTTTCTTTCACCTCTTCACCTTTTATACACAAACAACAAACACATACACATCCGAGTCGTCTAAACGCTATGTCACAAATACTTTTTTTCTCTAAGAACGCGAGTTTGAATCCTACTGAAGACACGATTCAACTTTTTTTTGTACATTTCTTTTATTTTCTTAAGACTTTTTTTATTTTTTTGTTTTTTTTTTTAACATTAAATAATTAATTTAAATAAAATTTTATATTAATAATTAAATAATCCATAAATAGGTTAAAAACATCAAAATTTGTATAAAAAACCCTCTGATACAAACAAAATACAAACGATTTTATTTCTATTTTTTGCTCCGATTTAAAAGAATTTATAAACAGATTTTTAAACCATTTTCTCATATATTAAGAAAATTTTATACATAATTTCCCTTTGAGTGCAACTATTTTAGGTCATAACTTATAATAATTTATAAAAAAAAATTTATAAACTATTTTCCTTCAAATTTTTAAAATTAAGCTAAATAAATTAAAAATATTTTGTAATAAAAAAGCGAAATAAAATCCCAAATGCAAGTTTGTCAGCTAAATCAAACATATTTGTAGAAATAAAACACATGCAGTGTTTTAACGATTTGTAAAAAATTTTTTTTTTGGTCGAAAAAAGCTTTGTTTAGAACTAAAAAGATTTTTGAAAAAAAAATATGACAACACTGATTGGCATTATGATCGTGATTGTTGTTGTTTTTATTTTATTTGTTGAACTTTTTGTCTTTCACCTCCTCACCTTTTACCCACAAACAATAAATCCATACAAAGGTTTGTCGTTTAAATAAAACCCAAACAAATCTGTTTTAAATGAAAACTCTTTATTTACTTCTATTAACGACGTTTGCTTATGTCCTTCAATGGCTCAGTGGTCTAAGCGCTTTGTCACAAATACTTTTTTTATTTTAGTCGCGCGATCGAGCCCCATCTATTCAACTTTTTTTATTTATATATTTTTTTAACACTTTTTTTTTTATTTTCTTAAGACTTTTTGTTATTTTTTTATTTAACAAAACAAGTGCGTCCAGCACAGTTGTCTTAACGATGTTGGTCAGCTTTCCTGTATAATTGGAGATCGGAAAGAGGTAAAGTTTCCAAATAAGGTGCAAGCATCTTGGTTATCAATACACAACATCTGACCAAATGTGGGCGGGATCCTTGAATTGGGCGCGGCACAAAATAGATTAATTTATATCTTAAGAACAGTAAGACCGTAATTAAATACTCCATAAATGGACTAAAAACATCAAAATTTTTATAAAAACTAAAATGTAATATGACCTATGGATACGTCTTATATATCCAAAGATTGAAAATCTTTAGAAGAACATATTTGCTGAAAGTAGTTATGACCAAAACATACATTTTTTTAAATACCTATTTTCGGGAACCATAAATCTTTCAGAGTCCAAGTTTTATCACTAAACTAAATAGTAAATTTCCGTATATAAAACTGTCCATTCCACATATGTCCATATATAAACTTCACTATTTTCGCAACCATGGTGAATGTTATATAAGATTCGGCATAGCCGAATTTAGCCACTCTTACTTGTTTTTACTTATATTTACTTTCCTCTAATTTTTTGGATTTAAAGTATCTATTTCTCAAGATTTTTTGCCTCAAAGTTTCTTATTATACTAAATAAAAAAAAATATTTTTCTCTAGTTTTGTTTTTTTTTTTAAGTGTTTTACCCCAACTATTTGCTTTTTTTAAAATATATTTTGCTTTAAATACCGTTAAGTTTGCTTTTTTCTTTTCTCTTATAATTATATGATATATTTTTTTTTAATTATCTTATAGTGTACCATATATAGTCATATTTAATTATATAATTACATTTAATTATAAAATTACATTGTTTACAAATGTTTTAAATTTTAACCCATTTCGGGACAACAAAACCTAGAATCTTTTAGATTATTTAATATAATAAATAATATATAAAATTACATATGGGTCTATTGATAGTGGTTTCTAATCCCAGCCAGCGAGATAAAAAAAGAAACTTTTTGAGTTTTTTTATTTATTTTTAATTCTCTCATTAATGCTTTTTCACAAAAATTTAAAATTTTAAGATATGATTAAATACATCTTAATATAATTAAGTATAATTTTATATAATAAGTACAAGAACAATTTAGTTTCATTACGTAGCATTTTATTCCAAATTCCCGAACATAAAATTACATATTAATATATATAAGTTCTAAAGATAGATTTATATATAATTATATATAACACAATACAAACAATGTATTCTAATAAAGTCAGGCATTATGTGTAACGATGTGTGGCAGAGTGAGTTAAGTGGTCGGCTACAACTCTGGCAAACCGAGTTCAAATCCTGACAAAAACATTGGTTTTTGAATTTATATTTTATATTTAATTTAGAAAAAAATTAATCTATTTTTTAATAAACTAGGTTCTGTATAATATATTGTTGGATCTTATCTTAAATAATTGTATCTGCCATTTTTCTGTTAAATTTGAATCTTACTTAATCCCCAAATATATTGCTGATTCTAATATGATCTGATATTTTTTGAATATATTTAGATTTTTCTAAATCCCCAATATATTACTCGATCTGATTTGATCTGCCATTTTTCGGATCAAATAAGACCAGCAAATTGAAGTAAATATTGCGCTAGATCTACTTTTTTACTGGGTTCATGTATCTTTCTGTTTGTGATTAGGTAAGGCTTTTAAAATATTATGAAAGCAATGATAAAATTAGTTTAATGAATTTTTTAACAAATTAAATTAATGATTATTAATTTTAGAATTAATTGTATGTATGTTTAGAAAAATTTACCTTAATGGTAACCTTAAGCCATATTATAACATTTAATTATCAAAAATTAAATCCTTTTACTGGTCCTAAAGAAAATTTTCTTGTTGCAAATCTGGATAAAATTTTGTATAGAATTTACCTTTTGTATTGAATATATCTTCTCGATATTTCGCAATGTTTCGGAAGTCGAATTTTTTGAATTTTTGTCTTGAAATTTGGTATTTTATTTTGTAAGTTCCCATTCTTATTTATTGAAAATATTTTTGATGTAATTCTGTTTCAATCATTTTGCGCATAATATGAGTCCCCTGTATTATTGAATTTTCCACTAATAAATTTCCTATAATCACAATAACCCAAAATTTTGATGACTTTTGCCTACCCATGTAAAAATCGAAATATATATGAACATACATGATCATACATGGGCTTGTATATGATCATACATGGTCATATACGTCCATACATGATCTCATATATGACCATATATCTTCGGATCCGAAATTTGAGGGTATATGGTGATATATTTGCATATATTATCATACATGCTCATATATTATTCATGTATGCTCGTATATGAACATATACGTCCATATACCCTTAAATTTCGGATCCGAAGATATATTATCATATATGAGATCATGTATCGTCATATATTGAACAATGTATGGACGTATATGACCATGTATGCCCATGTATGATCATATATAGGCCCATGTATGATCATGTATGCTCATATATATTTCGATTTTTAGATGGGTACTTAAAAATAAAATAAATAAAATTTAAAAAAAAATAATAAAATTTTTCTTTATAGAAAAATTCTTAGAGTTTCCTTTTTGAGAACTTTTTTCTACAGAAATTTTTTTTATTCTTCAGAAATTAATAGAATATCTTGGGAATATGATAGTTTTTTATAGTAGAATGCTCTAAGAATCATTGGGTTTTTTATTGTAAGAAATCACACAAGCATGTTGGTAGGTAGATATTCTGTTAGATGTGTGTTTTGAAAATGGTTCGAAATAGGATCACAAAAATTACTTATGGGAGGAAGAAAGCGCAGAGAAGAAGAAATCATAATGGACCACACACAGTTCCTATGAGCTCTGGGATCTCTATATAGGACTGGTGTCGTCCATAACAATTCAACCTACAAATAGAATGGCTAATTAATATATTGTTACTAAATTTCGCTTCATCAATTTCCATTTAATAGCAGCAACAGAAATTACCTTATACCAGGTCTGAAATGTAAAATAATTGCCAACAATGGCAATTCTGCACCAAAGCTTCATGTAACGACAAATATTTACAACTTCGATATAGCAAAGACTAAAACACACTCGACGTGTTGCCACGTTATGTTCCCTCCATACATTTCTACAACTTTTTACTTAGAGGTGAGACCATCTTTATAAATAAGTGCACGATGTGGGATGTTACTCAGTTTGTAATAAAAGATTACATTGATGATTAATTGAATAAATTGTGTAATATGTTAAAGTAAAACTTAATAGAGTTTCAATAAAGTCTCTTGTGTAATTATTTTAAGTTTTTGTGTAAATAAAGATTTGCTATAGAAAATTTCAGCTTCGATTCAATTTACTTAAAGTAAATAAATCATCAATTTTAAAAGTTAAAATCGTAACAATACTGTAAGGTTCTGCCTCAGCATTATTTTTTTTATTTATTATCCTCTCGCAAATGATCTTTTTAATTATTTTATTATTGTTTCTACATTTTATTTTTTTTTAATTTTTTACCCTTGGTTAACACGCATATACAATGCCATCTAGTAGTCAAACTAAGCCACCACTTTCACCTTACAATGTATATTCTGAATACATTTTAATTCACTTTTATCTGTATTTGCTTCTTACGAATACATACTAATTGGAATAAAAGCGTTAGAACATCAAATTCGCGCAATCATCCACCAAAAACCGAGCTTTCTTTTAAGAGCCAGTAAATTTTCTCTGCCATTTTTCTGTCATCAAAGCAGTAGTCAGTATTAAAAGAAAGTGTATTTATAAAAAAAAATTCAACACCAAAGTGTTTTAAATTAAGTTAAAGTGCTGTACATTAGTTTTATTTAGTTTTCAGTAAAGCTTTTTATTTGAAAATGTAAGTAATTTTATTTTATTTAATATAAAACATATTTTTTTTGTAGTTTTGTTAAATGCAAACAACCACTTTTTAGATTTTTTTTTGCTTTTTGAAGCGTTTCCCAGGACAAAATCTGGTTAATTGCACCCCAAATTAATATAATTGAAGCATTCTGTCTAAAGCCTAACTTAGGATTTTGGTCGAAAAAATAATCTTTAGAGGCTATAAAACTCCAATTGGAATTTTTCATCATAGGTAATATTTTTTTCCTATTTTCATATAAAAATAATTTCTCTTCAATTAGAAGAACAAAGGCAAATCTCATTAAATTAAATTATTTACATAGATTTGGCACTTGTAGCGCTCTAAATAAACAACAACAAAATACCCTTTGGTTTTCTCTATTTGGCGAATTTGAAGATCGGCTCCTTAACATCAGTTCATCTCTAACTCATTCGGCGACGGCTTGGCTACCGTAAATTCGGCGTTTGGGAAAAATGTGTGAAATTAATTAAAAAAAAATCCTCAAAGTCCAAATATATAATTATATTATATGTGGAAATTTTATAAATAATTTTGGATTTTTGAAAAGTGTCTAAAAATTATTAAAAAAAAAATTGTTATTAACATAAAAAAAAACCATAAACCAAGAACAAAATAATGTACACAGATCGACAAAACTGCAAAAATAATGAAAATTTAAGACACTAATTCGAAAACATAAAAAAATACCTAATTAAAAACTATTGAAAGTGGCATAAAATAATTAACTAAAACTAGAATTATTTTCTATAACTAAAATAATTTTCTAAAACTAAAATAATTTCCTAAAAACTGAAATTATTATTCTATTTAAATTTAAAATATTTTCTAACTAATCCTAATTTAAAATCTATTTTTTTTTATTTTGCTACGTAATATAAGAAATAAGTGCATGCTAGCGGTTAAAGTTAGTTTTTCGGTTTCAAACAAATTCCTTAACTATTTTTTTTTGAACTTAAATTCACAAAAAGTGTAGGAAAGTGTTTCTTTTTTGATTTGGAATTTTTGCTGGTTTGGTTTTATTACTTTTCAATGCATTTGGATTAGCAAATGTAATATTTTACATACATAAAAGTATTTGAATATGGCAATGCCAATAAAAAAACCGTACACTCTCATTTAATAAAATTTAACTCGTTTAAAACAAAATTTTCAAATGCAATAAAAAATAATTAAACCAAATATAATTAAATCCAAATAAATATTTATTACATAAAAATACTTTTTTTAAATACTAATTATAACGCAAAAATATTTAAAGTGTAGTTAATTTGCAAATATGAAACTAATTTAAACTCTTAGCTAAAATTGGATTAAAGAGAAAAAAAAAATTCTCTTAAATACGTCAACAATGATATCTTACTCTGATTCCAAAACTCATCGAAAGTACTTTCGGCGTGGGAGCATAATTATCAATGTAAATAAGTTTATTTCGAATTTATCTTATTAAACCTCTCTTTCAGTTTTTTTATATATAATACATGCATTATATATAAATTTTTTTTCTCAATCTCATTTATTTCGAAGATCATTAACCCTTTTGGGACCGACATTAAATTTAAATTTTAGAGATTTTAAGTTAATTCCGGTAACTAACTATGATTTTAATTACAATTTCAAAATTATCTTACTTTAAATACCTTACCATTTCTTTTAAATTTAAGTTTTATGTCGGGTTAATGAATTTTGTCATTACAAATTTTCAATAATTTCTGTTAAATGTATATAGAGAGAATCATACTAATTAACCCATGTAGCACTCTCGTGTTATTTTTGACCATTTTATTTCTTTGTTTTTTTTCCATTTTAAGTTAAATAATTTTATACTTTATATATTTAATTTCTTTTAGTTTCGCGATTTAAATCATTAATTATGTTCCTTTTTTTTTTAAAAAAAAACAATGCTTTTCTTTTGATTGTAATTTAACCAATATAATTTATAAATTAAATGTGTTATTTTTATAAAGTATAATATTTTTAAATGAGAATTTTAAATTCTATTTTGTTTAAGGTGATTTTAATTTTAAATTCAAAATTTGTTTCTTTTATAAGCTGAATTTTCAAAATAAAACGGAATTATGAAGATTTTTGAGTAAACTTAAATTTTTTCACTGTTTTGATTTTAACTTTTGGTAGATCGTTGTGGCAAAATGTGGGATCACTTTCAAAT
Source organism: Eustalomyia histrio (assembly GCA_949748255.1). NCBI lineage: Eukaryota > Metazoa > Arthropoda > Insecta > Diptera > Anthomyiidae > Eustalomyia > Eustalomyia histrio. The sequence goes on along the minus strand of OX456523.1, from coordinate 215,533,195 downwards.
TTCTTCTCCAGGTTTTCGTTTGGTGATCAAGGTTGGGTGGGCAAAATGGGTTGAAACAATGCCATCTGGTTTCAACTCAACTTAGTAGCTTTTAGTAAACTTTTTGATATCAGGCCCTATTTTCCCAATCTGTCCTTCTTTTTAACCCTTGCACGCGATAAATTAAAATTTAGTGTGTGGCTTGTTGGCAAGAGGCAGCTAATATATATCGAACCTTCCCCACGACGAGCAATAAGGCCGGATATAACGCGTGCCCTCATTAGCGATACCTCCCTCTACACCTGCCAATTCTCCCAATGGATTTTCCACGTTATATGCTACAATACACTTTTTTAAATAGAAGGATATGAAAATGAGTACTTTGAGCGCCCCGGTAGGCTAGTTGGTAGCGTGCTAGCTTATAAGTGCGGCGGTCGTGGGTTTAATTCCCACCAGAGGCTCTGGTCTGTTTTCGCTACAACGAGCCGAAGGCCTTTGTTGCTAGTGCTCGGTTAGGGTATTAACATATAATTTGTAATTATATGATTAATAAATAAAATAAATAAATAAATGAGTGCTTTAATTATAAAAAAGTTTTCCTCCCCAAAAAGAAAAAACTGGTCCCACGCCTCATAACATATAATTTTCATGTTGGTGTTATTAGTGGTAGAAAAGACATGTAATTGTAAAAATTTTACATTTTACCAGAACACTAATATCTCCCTTAAGAGATTTGTTCACACAAATCGATGTGTGTAATTAAAACTAGTAATAAAACGTATAACGTTTAACATTTCACAATCTTTCAATCACATATCAAACAGTAGTTACGCGATGACCGTTTATAATAACTCGTCATTTCTTTTGATTGGGTTTTTGGAATTATTAACATTTGAAAATGAAATAAGTCTAAAATTAATGGAAATAACAAAACAGATTAAGGCGGATCGTTATTATGACACAATGATTTATATTAGACACGATTTGCCAGATTACAATGATATATATAATACGGATAAAATATTTAAATATTTAATGGAATACAACAACATAATAATAATGAATTTGAAAGCGGAATATTCTAATAATTTATGGAATCGCTTTCATCGCAATGACATAGCTATAGCCCATCTAAAGGGAGATGAAAAACAGGATAAAGGATTATTGAGAATTTTATGGAAAACCATAAAAGTAAATGTTTTATCAAGATTAATATTATTAGTAAAGTGGACTAAAGATGACGATTACATCAGGAGTATACTAAAGTTTTGTATTGAAAATAAGGCCTTAAATGTAATGGTGATAAAGGAGACATTTAAGGAAACCAATGACTACTATAGACCACAAGTTTATCCCAAATTTAATGTGAAGAAGGAAAACATAATGGAAAATAGAGAGTCAAAGCCTTATCCAAACCATGTTAAAAATATGCAGAAATATCCGATGCGTTTGGTAATGAATAAAATCAGCACTAAGTCTTATATAATGAGAATGGAAAATAATAATATTATATTGGGTGGATACACCGGACACTTTTTTACAGAATTTGCTAAAAAGCATAATGCTCTATTAACTTTTCCGAATTATGAAAATCTACAAAATGAAATTTTCTTTAGTAATTTGGATAAATTAGTTGACAATAATTTATATGATACATCAACTGAACCGACCGCAAATTTACATAAAAATGATATGCTTTATACCGCTATTTACGATTATATGGATTGGTGTTTCATGGTGCCTGTGGAAAAACCAAAACCAGCATTTCTATATTATTTTCTCGTATATGATTATATCAGTTTATCTCTATTTCTAACAGCTTTTATATTATTTTCCGTAATCGTAGCCTTGGCTTTTTTTGTAAGAGGCGAACGTATGGTATTAAGAGAATTTCTAATTAACATTAATGTACTAAATGGTCTTTTAGGACAAGCATATAAAATGGAGACAACATTTTCCGGTGTAAGAAGTTTTATTTATATGTTAATTTGTATAGCTGGAATTATATTCAACACCACTTTTGTTACCTATTTGCAAACTTTTAATACTAGACCTCCTACGGAAAATTTTATTAAAAATATAGACGATATTAGACTTTCTGGTATAAAGATTGCTTTTCAAAGAGATGAATTCGATTTATTGAAAGGTAGTAGTAGAGCTGAGGATTTAAAATCACTTATCAAGCTTATTGACACCTATGCTGAATATTATGAGCTACGAGATAATTTTAACACACGTTACATATATACAGTGCCTTCGGCTAAGTGGACATTTTATGAGCAACAACAACATTTTTTCACAAAACCGCTGTTTCGTTTGTCGGATATATGTCTCGAGAAAATGCTTGGCCTTACCTTTCCACTACAAAAAAATTCACCGTACGAGGAAGCCATCAACACTATGATTGGTCAAGTTGTTGAGGCAGGATTAGTTAAATATTGGAAGTCTCTTGCATTCTTGGAGGCTCTAAAATTGAAGCATATCAGATTAGTGGATATGACTTCAAAAACAACATTTGAACCCATGAAATTAGAGGACATGCAATTGCTAATTTTTGTATTTACTTTTGCCATATTCCTTGTATGCATCTGTTTTTATTTAGAATTATATTGGCCACATCGTGGTGTAATTGCTCGTACATTTTTTAACAAATTTAAAATATTATTTAATCGTTATATTGAAAATTAATGGAATAAAGCATATTTTAGTAGTTTTATTTATAATATATATAAATACTACGAGCGCCCCGGTAGGCTAGTTGGTAGCGTGCTAGCTTATCAGTGCGGGGGTCGTGGGTTCGATTCCCACCAGAGGCTCTGGTCTGTTTTCGCTACAACGAGCCGAAGGCCTTTGTTGCTAGTGCTCGGTTAGGGTATTAACATATAATTTGTAATTATATGATTAATAAATAAAATAAATAAATAAATAAATAAATAAATAAATAAATAAATAAATAAATAAATAAATAAATAAATATATAAATACTTACCAGAAGGTAAAAAGTGATAAGTAAATTCCTTTGTAATGTCTAACTTAAGTGAAAGATGTTTCCGAGGCTTTAAGATTATAAAATATTTTAAACATTACCTACGGTTAAGAAACTTATTTTTATAGTCTGTCTCTTTTTTGACATGATTGTGTTTTTGAAAAAAACGCGTGGTCAGAAATTGTCGATTTTATCATTATAACGTATTTAAATTTAACCGAAAGCCTGATAAAAATGAGGGGTTAAAGAGGCGAAAATTATTCCCTTAAACTGTTTGCCCTAACCAAGGACCCTATAAACCAGGATGTACAAACTACAAAATTTTTAGCCACCCATGATGCCAAATGGTGCGACTACAAAAAAAATTCTTAGCCGAGACCACGAAATTCTTAGCCGATTTACAGAAACATTTAGCCTCATGGCAAAATTTGGAAGAGGAAATGTTTAATGGCCAAATTCGATAATTAACAACAAAATACATTTTGTTGTTCTGTAAAAATTTGCTACCAATACTAGTAGTAAAAACAATCGTTAGCTTATCTCCATAAAGTTTAAGCTAACGATTTTCATTGTTCCTTAATAAAATGTAAAAGCAAATAATATTAAAATTACCAACTTTGTCGGTATCATTTGTAAAATATTAAAAAAAATATATGGAATAGGTTTTTAAGCTTTCTTGGTCTCTTTCTTCCCAGTGAAATGATTTTACCCAGTCCTTTATTGTCTAGTACTTAGGAGTTTTATGGTAATTTAATAATTTTTCAACTAATATTTATTCCAACCTTTGTCTGTGAATGCTTAAAACTTCAGCTAACAATAATTGCGTAACTCAACCAACAATTTCCGGTAGATAAAGAAATCGAAAAAAAAACGTAAAAATAGTGGGCATGAGCTTATTTACCGATAATGTACTTTTAAAAATTTTGACCAGACATTTTGTAAAAATAGTTGTTCACAAAAGCAAAAGTCTTGCCAGCCTCCACAAATCCTTTTACTAAATATATGAAATTTAAAACGGGTGGGCTTATCTATTAAGATACTTTTCCAATAAGATCGTAGTGAAAACGAGCTTAAAACGTGAAAAGCCTTCTTAATCACCCAACCCAAGTCTTTAGTGCTAGGAGCTTGTATGTGGTGCAAACATTCGAATAGTCAGAACTTTTAGACATTTTTACGGGGAGGAGAAAAAATTTAAAAAGCGCCAACAGCTGGAATTAGAATGTGTTATTTATGGAGTATTGAATTTGGAATTTTGTCAGGATTGAGAAAAAAAAGTGAGGTGAGGGAAACAGTAACACCGTATCCAAGCCGCTTCGTCTAAAAACTCGAAATTTAAAATATTTATTCCCTTGATTATGGAATTATTTACTAATTAGGTACTTTTAGGAATTTTCGCCAAAGACGTAGTAAATGTGGGGACCCAAATGGGAAAGTCTTCTCTTAATATCCAGTCCAATCCGCTTTGGCTAGAAACCTGAAATTTCAAATTATTAATTCACATGCCCGCTACTTTACTAAGAGTATACTTTTACAAATTTTCAATAAAAAAGAATGCTCAAAATGGGGGCTCTAATAAAAGAAAGTGCTTCCAATCACCCAGTCGAAACCGCTTGGTAGAAACTTAAAAGGCTTCCGGAAGGAAGGAAGGGAAAAAAGGGTAAAGACGGAACCTTAACGTCCTACCCAAATCTTTTAAGATAAAAATCAGGAATTAAAAAAATAAGGGTTCCTTTCGGAGCAGGCTGATTTAATGAATTTTGAATTTACTTTTTAAAATTTCCAATAAGAATGTGACAGTTATGGGGGCAAAAGAAAAAACGTGCTGGCTGCATTACCCAGCCTAAATAGCTGGAGTTCGAATCTTGAAGTTACTACTCTGTCATAGACATTCTCTTAAATACGATTTTGGATAGTGTCAAGTGCTGGGAGATGTTTTGGATAGACAACTCTGCTGAGTAGAATCACTAAAAGGAGTAGAAACACTAAAGATTATTGTATGTTGGCTACGTGTATAACAGCAGTGGGCTCTAAATGTGGCTTGAACCCAAGAATGTATCACTTTACACAAATGTCGTCAGACTAACAAAAACATGTGCCACGATTGTGTGGTGGCCTTCGATATTTAGGAAATGAAATATGGGGAAGCTCCAAAGGGGTTCAGCGGCAATGTTCTCTGGGCATTAGCGGCGCGATTAAGTCGACGTCTACAAGGGCAATGGAGTCGATACTCTGCATCAGACCGTCAAATGTTCAGATTGAGTATGAGGCAGCACTTATTACTTTAGACTGATGGTGACCGGGGTTTGGTCTCTTGAAAGCCGACAGACTAACACATTTGGGATATGGAATTTGATAGGGTGGCGAAACAACGTCAATTGGCGAACATAAATTTTCTTATTCCGGACAGGGAAGTAAGGAGGGATAAAGGAGGGATAAAGGAATATTGGACGAATTTATTGGAATTAATTTCTACTCTGATGGCACCAAACTGGACGGGGGAACTGGTTTGGGTTTCTTTTGTGGAGATTTAGGATTAGAAACTTGCTTCCGGCTCCCGGTCTACAACACCTTTGTGGCTATTACAGATTCAATTAAATTTTACTGATTATCCTGGGGGTGAAGTCATCTACACTGATAGTCAGGCTACGGTTAGGGCTCTGTTTGTGGAGGGAATGAGGTTTATATAGGTAAACAGACACTGTGGAAGGCAATGCGAGGGCTAACGAGATGCCCAGAGATGGATCAAATATGGTCTCTGTTAACCTTTAAAATCCGAGACCTTTCCGCGTGAAAAAAACGAAGCTTGGTGGTCCAAGCACAAGCAGATCTGGAATGGCGATAATGTTGGTGCGATCACAAAGGTCCTGTGGGTGACCAGGATGAGGTCGAGACAGGAAGAATCTTAGGACTGTGGAGGAGTGAACTATGATCACGCTTCTGGAAATTGAGACTCTTGGAGCACTTCTTTTGTTTTTACCTGGCTTTCCTAAGTAAAGTCTTTCTACAAATAATCTAAAATTTGAAATATGTATTTTTTGGCATATGTTAAATGACTGAAAAGATCCTTTAGCAATATCGAATAATATCGTGTTAAAAACGGACAAAAAAGGAAAAACTCCAAGATTATTCACACAGATTACACCGTTGGCAGTAGGAACTTAAAATTACACATGTAGGCCAGCAGATATCCTGTGAGACGTAAAATTTAAATATTTTTTAGAATCTGAATCCATGGACATAACTATTTTTCATTAGAGTATCGAAATGAAAAGCGGATATTATTTATGTGGTAAAAAAGGGGAAGATGGGCCACAAACATGTATCAATGTGTGATGATGTTTATTTACAGGTCTTGCTTCGTCCATATAACTTTACCTAGCAATAAAATGACAAACATATATTTATTTAAATGCAAAAAATGTTCCTTCCCAAATGTAAAAGCTGGTTACGCTCTTGATTGAATATAATTTTCATGTGTACTTTTTATGGTGTAATTATTACTAGAAAACACATATTTTTGAAGAAAAATTAACATGACACTAGAGCACTAATATCTCCCTTATGAGTTTTGTTCATACAAATCAATGCGTGTAATTAAAACTAATAATAAAAAGTTTAACATTACAAAATTCTTAAATCACATGTTAAACAGTAGTTACGCAATGGCCGTCTATACTAATACTTCTCTTTTGTTAGGATTTTTGGAATTATTAACATTTGAAAATGAAATAAGTCAAAAATTAATGGAAATAACAAAACAGATTCAGGTGGATCGTTATTATCACACAATGATTTATATAAAACACGATTTATCAGTTTACAATGATATCTATAATACAGATAAAATACTTAAGTATTTAATGGAAGACAACTACATAGCCACAATAAATCTTAAAGGTGAATATTCTTACAATTTATGGAATCATTTCAATCGGGGTCACATGGCTATAACTCATCTTAATGGAGATGAGGAACAAGATAAAGAATTATTAAGAATATTATGGAAAACTTTAAAACGTAATGTTTCATCAAGATTAATATTATTAGTCAAGGAGACTAAAGACGACGATTACATCAGGAGTATACTAAAGTTTTGTATTGAAAATAAGGCCTTAAATATAATGATGATAAAGGAGACTTTTAAGGAAACCAATGACTACTACATACCACAAGTTTATCCCAAATTTAATGTGAAAAAAGAAACTATAATGGAGAAAACCAATACGAAGCTTTATCCAAATCATGTTAAAAATATGCAGAAATATCCGATGCGCTTGGTAATGAATAAAATCAGCACGAAATCTTATATAATGAGAATAGAAAACAATAATATTATATTGGGTGGATACGCCGGACACTTTTTTACAGAATTCGCTAAAAAACATAATGCTGTACTAACTTTTCCGAATTATAAAAATTTAGCAAGTGAACTTTTTGTTAATAGTTTGGATAAATTAGTGGAAAATGGTACATATGATACATCAACTGAGCCGTCTTTGAATTTATATACCAGCGATATAGTTTATACGGATATTTATGATTATTTGGATTGGTGTTTTATGGTACCAGTGGAAAAACCAAAACCTGCATATCTACATTATTTCCTCATATATGATTTTATCAGTTTATCTTTATTTCTAGCAGCTTTTATATTATTTTCCCTGGTCTTGGCCTTGGCTTTTTTTGTAAGAGGCGAACGTATGGTATTAAGAGAATTTTTAATCAACATTTATATACTAAATGGTCTTTTGGGACAAGCATATAAAATGGAACCAAAATTTTCTGGTGTAAGAAGTTTTATTTATATGTTAATTTGCATAGCTGGAATTATATTTAATACCACTTTTGTAACCTATTTACAAACCTTTAATGCTAGTCCACCTACAGAACATTTTATAAAATCTATGGATGACATTAAAATTTCTGGTATGAAAATTGCATTATATAAACCAGAATATGATATGTTGAAAACTTATGTATCCCTTGAGCGTTATAAATCAATTATCAAGTTAATTAACTCCTATGCAGAGTTTTATGAATTACGGGATAATTACAACACAAGTTATATATATACAGTGCCCTCTTCTCAGTGGGCACTATATGAGCAGCAACAAAAATTTTTCACTAAACCTCGTTTTCGTTTGTCGCAGGTATGTGTTATTAAAATGTTTGGTTTTACCTTCCCACTACAGGATAATTCACCTTATGAGGACGCCATGAACACTATGATTGGTCAAGTTGTTGAGGCAGGATTAGTTAAATATTGGAAATATTTAGCATTTTTAGAGGCTCTACAATTGGGACGTATCAGCTTAGTGGATGTGACTTCGAAAGTAACATATGAACCTATGAAATTAGAGGATATGCAATTGCTAATGTATGTGTTTATTTTTGCTGTATCCCTTGTTTCTGTATGTTTCTCTTTTGAATTATATTGGCCACGCTGTAATATTTTTGTACGTAAACATTTTTGCATAAATTAATTATGTTATTTAGTTGTTGTAATACAAAATAAATGCAAAATAGAGCCTAAACTAATAGTTTTATTTATATTTACTTAGTGAATACTGCCTTTGTAGAGACTGAACTCAAAGTTATATTTAAGGCTGATAGTCATTGGGTCAAAAAGATCAGACTTGTGGTTATTTTTGGATACCCTCAAAGAGGTGCATTTTCTTCACTGCTCTGGTGTTTCGTTTTAAAATGAAGCGACAATACCCAGCCCAGTGTTATCAGTTTGGTAATGGAATAGGACTTATTTCTTAATTGAAAAAAAAAGCACTTTTTTGATTGTTGCACCAGAACTTTGAAAACGTTCTTAAAAACAAACGACCAAGCCCAGCCCGACGTTATCATAAAGGGGTTAGCAGAGCAGTATCAAAATCTTTCGTTCAGGCAAATATGGCACCACCGTTAAAAGCAATAGGCTAACGATTTGCCGTTCGTATTTTTTTGTTGTGCGATATATTACATAGAGCTGTAGATTTGTGTATTGTAGGTGATTTGGTATTGTGGATTGAAACACGGAACATGCTGTTAATGTTGAGAAGTCTTCGAAATTTGATTCTAAATGGTAAATTTAGGTAACACGAAACCTGATATCGAATTGGTCAGAAAGTGTGGAGCAATTCTGAGTTCAAAGGACTGAGGTAGATTATTCTGATTCCTATTGTACTGATGATTAAGTACCCGTATCTGTACTGAAGATTATTGGTATCTGGACGATGAGAACAAATACGCTTTGGTCATGGGTAAATCGCTACAATTTCATACTGAAATATTGCTACTTCGGATTTGATATGTTAGATAATCGAGTTGGATGGAGTTGACTGCTATAGACTTACTTTACTGATTACGGAATACAACGATTGTGTTCGTCAAACGGAGGGGACGTACTCTTCAATGACCGATTGTGTACATTATATCTGAAGGATTAGGACATGAGAGAACATTTTACCGGTTACAGTGCTGATTTCTCTAGCACCTAGATTCAGTTCTCTAGATTCAGTTCGTGAATTATGTCTGCCTGATTTTTTTTATATATTAATTAAAAAAAACTGAAAAATTCTAGATAGAAACTCCTCTCTTTTCTCTACTAAATTTAATTTTATTCTCTTTCAGATAACCATTAAATTTTATTAAAAGTCATTGATCCACCTATCCTAAAAAAACTGAAAATTTCTAGATAGAAACTCCTTTCTTTTCTCTTCTAAATTTAATTTTATTCTCTTTCAGATAACCATTAAATATTTATTAAAAGCCATTAACCCACCTATCTTACTATTCATTTAAGCGTATTTTCGACTAATTCCAATTAAAAGGATTTCTTCGGATATATGTATTCATGATCAATTAAATTCAAGTCAAAATTATTCTCTTACATACATTTATGTTAAACATACATTTTAATATTTTTTCTGTTCCCTCCTTATCTCTTATTAAATTGATAGTCAAACTGTTGCAATTTCCTGTAAAAATACTTTGTTTATTAGTTATTTGCATATTGCTAACTATGTATTTGAATTGAATATTGTACTATATTTGCAACAACAACAAAAATCACAAATGTTGTTGAATTAGATTTTTATCACTAGCAATTTGAGATAAAAAGATGAAAAAAGAAACTTTAAGTAAGATTCACTTATAAAACCAGTACATTTAATTTGTTGATTAGTTAAGAGACGTTTTTAAAGATAGAAGGCGAATGTAAAATGTAATGTCTGTATTAAAAAGCACAACAACACATATGAAAGACTTATAAGATCCCAATAAAAAAAGAAGAATATGGTCATATAAAATTTAATGTGCATAAAATTTCCTAAAAGAAATGGACCCATAGAATTGTATTTGATTTTAATGAGTTTGTATTTAAATGTATCAGTTTGTAACAAATTTCGTCCGAAAAATGTACCTATATAACTTAAGCCGATTTTAATTAGTTTCTATCACAGCTGTTGAATTTTATAATAAATCATATCAAATTACATCCGATCAGATACAATTTTTATCAGTTGGTATCTAATCTTAAGATATAAATTGATAAGTATATTTATATACATATCATATACAATTGTATCTAACTATTGGACTGATTTATATAATTGTTTCAGACTGAGTACTGATATTATTACATCAGACCAAAATTCAGTTACAATTATATCGAATTTATATAATAGTATCAATTTTGATATAAGCTGATTCTACTACATAATTTTTCGCCTAATGTTTTGGCCTTAAACCGACATAACTGAATAAATATTTTTACTTGGGATGTACAAATTATTTTTCGACATTTCTTGTAACGAACATGCAAATCAAATTTACTTATATTTTTGCTGTTGTTGATTGTCGTATGCATTGAGCCTATAAATAGTCAAAATGAATTAAACAAGTTGTATAGTTAATTAAATAAATAAATAATAAAATTTTAAACATATTAACAACAGCTGTATTGGGTATTAAATGTAAAATATATGTAGACAAATTACAATAATTTTAAAGGAATCTAAAAATTTGATTATGTTTTCATAAAAAAGTTATGAAAGAATTAAACAAGTAAGGAAGATCGACTAAAAGTATTACATGAACTGAGATTTTATGAACTAAAATCAAAGACATACCAATTTTTATTGCCAACAAATTGTGATATTACGGTTCAATTACACTCTAAAAAATGCTTGTAATTTACAGCTTTAAAATTAGTTAAGTTTTAGGTAATAATACACTCACAAAGCATTTTTACACATAATATGTTTACAATTAAAAACTTTATTAGATTTTTTCTTTAGTTAAATTAAAATTTTACACAAAAGTTTTATAAATTTACATACTAATAAATATTTTGATGATTTAAAATTGGAAAACATTCATGTATACATTTAGTGAGAATTCACAAGCACATGTTTTTACGTACATTTTCAAGGACATTAAATCATAATTCGAATATGAATATGGAGGCCCATTTGATAGCTGCTTTAAATAATTTAAGAATTGTTTTATTTATTCTTTTATAGGGTCCGCCAAATAATTTTTTTTTTTTAAATGCTATAAAAAAACTACTGAATATTTTCTTAAATTTCTTTTTTTATTTGAAAGTACAATCCTTCCGGTTAATAATGGAAAATAATTTCATTCAAATGGCTGCCACGGCTGGCCATGCAGTAGCCTACACGATCGGTCAAATTTTTAAGCACATTATCGATTGTGTGCAGCTGTATTTCACCAATGGCTTCACGAATATTGTCCTTTAAAGCGTCAATTGTCTCTGGCTTGTCGGCGTAACACTTATCTTTGACGGCACCCCACAAATAATAGTCCAACGGTGTCAAATCGCAGCTCCGAGGTGGCCAAACGCTCTGCGGCTGATAATGCGATCTTCAAAAACAGGGCGCAAAACCTCGAGTGTAGCTTCGGCTGTGTGGCACGTAGCGCCGTCCTGTTGAAACCAAATGTTGCCAATATCCTCCTCTTCAATTTTTGTGGACAAAAATTCGTTCAACATGGCCCGATAACGATCGCCATCGACTGTAACGGCCACTCCTTGCTCATTTTCAAAGAAAAATGGCCCAATTATGCCTCTGGACCAAAATCCGCATCAAACAGTGACTCGTTTGGGTGCATTCAATGTATGCGTGCGGGCTTTCTGTGCCCCAAATGCGACAATTTTGCTTGTTTACATACCCGCCAAGATCAAAATGAGCTTCATCTGAAAAGATGACATTGAAAAGATGACATTCTGCAACATTACCATGATTTTCAAAGTAATGTCGCAATATTTCCCAGCGTTGTTCAAGCGTATACACAACCATATTCGTTCAGCGGAAGGATAAAACTTATTATCTGTCAAATCAGACATGAGCTATGTGTTACCATTCACGAAATAAGCACTAATTGAAAACAAAAACGTTAGATGGCGGACCCTATATTTTGGGTGTATATGTTAAGTCAAAAATGTGGGATTTTTGGCGAATGTTCGGCGTTTATTGTGAAATACTGGGACAATATAAATTTATTCAAAATATTGGCCATCATTTACTCTGGCCTTTTCCCATATTTTTTGGCAATATTCCGGGCTAAAAGAATTGCACATTTGCACAAGAGTGAATCTATTTTGAAATAAAGCGTATTCCAGTGAAAACGTTCTGCATTGATCGAAATAAACGGTAGTGGGACGGGGCAAGGTCTGGACAATTAGGTGAATGAGACAAAACTTCCCAACCACTATTTTCTAAATTGTTTTTAACCCGTCGTGCAGCGTGTGAACATGATGCAATATTACGTCTTCATGTCGCTCAAACGAATCAACTATGTTTGTTATAAATTAACTATGATCATCTGGCACGATTTCAGCAGCTCTTAATAGGGGAGGGCAAAAAGGACGATTTGCCAAAACTGCTGCAGCTAGAAAGTTGAAGTTTGGTACATATATTTCCTCTACGGCGTAGGCATCTACCCAAGGGGAATTTTTGTGTAAATCGTACGGTGAGGCTGATAAAATTGGAAAGGTCTACCTCTGAAAGGCTGAAATTTGGTATGTAGGTACCTTCTCCAGTGTAGATAACAGCTATGGTGCGACTTTTGGAAAATCCAAAAGCCAAAACCGCTGAAGCTGGGAAGTTAAAATTTCTTACATAGATTCCTCCTCCAATCTATATGTGCAAATGTGCAAATGTGTAGATGTAAAAATGTGCAGATTTGCAAATGTGAAAATCTGCAAAAGTGCAAATATGCATATGTTCGAATGTGCAAATTTGCAAAAGTCCAAATAAGCAAAAGTGCAAATTCGCAAATGTGAAAGTCTGCAAAATTGCAAATGTAAAAATGTGCAAATTTCCAAATGTGCATATGCGAAAATGTGAGAATTTGCAAATGTAAAAATTAACAAATTTGCGAAAATGCAAATATGCAAAAGTGAAAACTTAATTGTTTGATGGTTTGAAGGTAATGTAAATATGCAAATATGCACATGTGCAAATGTGCAAATGGGCAAATGTGCAAATGTGAATAAATACGTAAATATTTATTTATTTCATACAACATCGTCCAGCCCAAACCACTGGAGGTAGGATGCCCTGCGGCGGAGACATTTGCTAAATCGAGGTTTTTGAAAACGGGGAAAAAATTCCCCTACCTTGGCCTACCCAAACCCCTATTACTTAAAACCTGAAATTCAAAATAGAGCAATTCCATATGAAAGCGATCACCTTTTGGACGACCCCTCTCCGATTTTAAAATAGTCTCAATCGACTGCCCAGCAAAAAATAATGTACCTACATATTTTTTTTTTTTTTTTTATAGTGACTGGTTTAGTGGTGGTGTACACCACTGTCATGTGACAAAATTGAAGAATTCTTCATAAGGGACCTTATTTAAAGTTGTTTTGTTTGTTTGAATCAGGCTTTAATTGAAAAATAAAATTTTCCTAATTTTTCTCAGAAATTTACCTTTTTTCCCATGAAAATTAAATTTTCCGATTTTCCACAGAAGCTCCTAAATTTTCCGGCTAATTTTATTTTTTTTTGGATTCCTCATAATTTTTGCTTTAAGAATCAGCAATAAAAAAATGGGCCCCGACTCCTTGTTTGGACAGGAGAAGAGCATTTAAGAGACCACCTTGTTAAATTTCTGAGAAAAATTAGGAAAATTTTATTTTTCAATTAAAGCCTGATTCAATACCTTTCAAACGAGCTATCACTCGTTGCGATCGCTTTAGTAGTTTTTTTTTAAACAACTTTCAATGAGGTCCCTTATGAAGAATTCTTCAATTTTGTCACTATAAAAAAAAAAAAAAAATATGTAGGTACATTATTTTTTGCTGGGCAATCGATTGAGACTATTTATTTTAAAATCGGAGAGGGGTCGTCCAAAAATTTGCCAATTTTGATCGTTTTCATATGGAATTGCTCAATATGCTTTTCTTGTGGTATGTGTTAACTTATCGATGAAGTCTTCCCCTTAACCACCTACACAAACCGTAGGACCTTGGAAGTTGAAATCTAGTATGCAGACTCCAGTGTAAATAACATTTAGGACGTTATTTTTGGAAACTTCAACGGGGAAAAAGTTCTCACCCTTAACGCCCTGCCAAAACCGCTGGAGCCGGTGTAGACATTCACCTAGATTAATTTAGCCAGCTAACTCATTGATCAGCTACATTTTACAATTTTAGACAGGTACATGGTAAAAATTAATGTTTAAAGGGAAAAATCTGAAATTTGATATATGTGTTACCTGGAGGATGAGCTAACTCATTATTGAGGTACATCTTAGAATTTTGGTCTGGGAAACGGTAAAAATTGGGGACTCTGGGTAATTATCTGGGAACTACGTATATTCGCGGTCGTTAGGCCGGGCAATCCCGTGATTTGCCCGGTAGTTATTACATAAAATCGCAAATTCGAAATTTTTTAGCTTTTGCTAACATAATTTAAAATATATTTTAGGCTATTTTAATTTCAATATTTAAAACTTTTAAGATTAGAGATGAGCACTTGAGCATTTTTTAACTCACGCGCGCTCACCAAAATTTGTTTCCTGAGATAATATTTATTTCTTTAAAATTAGAAAAATTAATTAGCTTGTTTTTAATTTATTGTTTTTTTTTTTTATTGCAAAAAAATAAGTTACGTTTTTCCACAAAAAAATAAATTTTTCCTAGATTTAAGAAAAATTTATTCAAGTTTCTTTTAATTTATCTGAAGCAATTTTTAGGAAGAAATTCTATACCTGGACGGTCTTTGTCTTTGTCACAATCACTACTTCTGAATCGCACAAAACATTCCTCGCACATTGAAATCGATGGAAAATATTTAGGATAAGCTTTGGTAAGCAATTGTCTTACTTCAGCTGCACTTTTGTTGAATTTGATGAAGTAAAGCAAAATTTCTCGCATATAATGCTTTGCTTTGTTGGCACAAAATTCGACATTTTCGAAGCAAAAACCAACGTTGTTGTTTACTATATTTCGTACAACGATTGATAATTAATTAGGTGCCATACAAGTTAGTGCATTCTTTTCGTCTATACATACAAAGTATATTTACCATGGTTGGCAAGCAATACCTTTTCGTTATAACGATAGTTGTCTGCCAAGCTCAGATCAATACCGATACAAAAATTTTAAACCTGCGATTCCAATAGTGGCATGTTTCTTCTAATATTACAGGGTTATACAAAAAGAAACATGTCTTTTATGAAATCGCAATTTAAAAATTTTCATATCGGTCTTAGAATAGCTGTGGTTGCCAACTACCGTTATTATGAAAAGGTATTGAATGCCAACCATGATATTTACCCATTTTATAGTAGGAGTACTGTCTATTTAAACACGAAAATGGTGGATGCACTGTTGAATGACTTTCCTTTTAAGTGTAACTAAGTTCACAGCAACTAGGCAACCGCCAGGACACAGATTCTATTGGACGGTTATAGTTTTCATCCACCTTTGAAGTAAAGTATCAACCGTAATATAAAATTTTTTGAACTATTGTGAAACATTTGGTAAAATACTTTAAAAAAATTGCCTTTATGCCATTGGAATTATGTTATTTAACTGGGAACTTTAAGCAAAATTATTTTGGTCATATAGCCTATTTTTAATTCTTAAAACAGGAATTGAAATAATCACCCTTATTCTAGTTGTCGTTATCAATGTCGTTGTCGTTTTTGAGTCAACATCACTTTGCTTCGACGTCGACATCACTTCGACACCAAATTGGTATTCTAAAACAGTGTTGTAACGACGTCGACAGTTTATCGATTTAAACAAAAACACATCTCTAAAAATTGAGTCGGCAGATTTATTTTGTTTATTATTTTTGCGAAAAAATGTTTTTTATGTGTAATTTAAATTCTGATACCAGTGATGATGAAGAAAATAAAGAAAATCTTGTATTGGAAAGAAGACTTCTCATACAGAAATACAATATCTTTAATCTGCCGGATAACAAGTGAGTAGCAAAATCAAAGTCTGTTACTTTAAAGAATGTTAATCTTCTAATTTTTTTAAAAGGTTTGAAAGTTACTTTCGGCTGAATAAAACAGCCTTCAAAGATGTGCTGGAAACAATAGCACCTAATTTGAAAACCGGAATCAAGTCCACATTTATTTCCAAAACAATAAAGTTGGCAGCTACATTAAGATTTTAAGCCAAGGGGTCGTACCAGCTCAGTGTTGGAAACGACTTTAACTTAGGGTTCAGCTGTTTCTGAAACTGTAGAAGATTTGCCACAGCTTCCTCCAGCGGGCTCAATATATTGCTTGAATCTTCCGCCACCTGTAGCATTACACTCGGCTTTGTTGGCTACCATTTTCTTTTTAACTTTAAATTTTAAGTCTCGCCAAACCTATAAATAAATTTTGTTATATTTTTATAATGCACTTTATATGGTCATACTTTCTTTTTCTTTACCTTCTGCCATCCATCTCACATTATTCTCGGTGGGCCAAGTGCATTTAATAAATTTGATATTTTTTCCCATTTTTTCCGTTTTTTTTTTCAGTCATTACTTTTCCTCAAGTCGTTACTAAAAATTATGTCGACAAAATCAGAGTCGTTTTAAGACAATATCGTCGTCACATTTTCTTACAGAATACCAAATACTTGTCGACAGTTATCAATTATTTTCGATAACGACAACAGGAATACCAATTTCAAAAAAAAATCCCAAGACGACATTGTCTTGTGTCGATGACGACAACTAGAATAAGGGTGAATATCTGTGGGGATTATAAAATATCACCGTAAAATGTATTTTATTATTGTTATTTCATAGTAATTAATAGAGTTTTAAGTTTTACGAGTTTTGTTTACTGGAAAATATCAAATAAATTTGTATTAGAGATTTCTACACAAACAGTTAATTCTAAATGGGACGGGATGCATTATGTTTCTCACGATCACAATATTTATCCTCATTATCAAAATGTTGCACATTAAAGATGCTTAAACAGCCAATAGTCGACACAATAAAAATGACTACAAATATTTTCTCAAATCTATATAAACATTTATATTGCATATTATAAACAAATTATTAGCCACGCACAATTTCCACATGTTGGCAGTACTATTATGATGATGCTGATGATGCTTGTCAACAAATCTACAATTAATGAATATGGTTACTTAGCTAGACATCATGTCAACACTAACCAATGATAACATGAACATTTTTTTAACTTTATATGGTCGTATCAGGCATTTAGTAAGTAAGGCTTTATAAGATATTTATGCAAACAAAAAGATATAAACAATTTGTACAAAGATATTTATAGCCTACACCGCTCTAAGATACAGGGTGTATATAATCAAGTTGTATGCTGATGTTTGTAACTACTCAAACACTGGACCTAATTCCACATTTTAGTATACCGATCAGAGAACTGCAAAATCAACTTTTTTCTTGATTTAATCATACACAAAAATTCTTGTTCACATTTAACAATTCATTGTAGAATAAAATCAGCATCATGTTACTGAACGCGTAATTCGGATCAGTTTGAATCATATGTCGATTATGTTTACTGCAAATTTAATCACTCAACAAAAAGTCAGCGTTGAATAAATCAGAAAAAACAATAAACAACGCGTATGAGTGTATTCATAATTAAAACAAAATAGAAACACATTTTATAAATGATATTGTTTACATTAGGGTGGGACTTAAATCCGCTTTTTTAAAATTTTTATTAGTAATAAAAATATTCTTCTTTGTGATATATAAATATTTTTTTGGAAAAAAAAATTTAGGTCGATATCTCAGGCTTGCCTAATCCGGAAAAATTTAAATATTGTCTAAATTTTTTTTCAACTATTTTGATTGGAAAATTAGGCAATATTTAACTTTAACCATTTTAGGCGAGCCTGAGATATCGACCTAAATTAAAAAAAAAATCACAAGACAATATTTTTGGTATTCCTAATAAAAATTCTAAAAAAACATATTTTAGACCCACCCTAATATACATATAACATTTATGAAATGTGTTTCTACAAAACCACCCCCCCTTTTTATAGATAAGAAACTATTTTGTTCTAATTATGATTACACTCATACACGTTGTTTGTTGTTTTTTCTGATTTATTCTACATAAAAATAATTATTGTTGGCTCGAATGAACAGAATAAAATCAATGGTTTAACAACGACCGATGATCATAAATCAGTGACAAAACAATTTGCACGTCGTTTGATTGATTTAAAATCATCAACAAATATGTGTGTTGGAGTATATTTAGCGTTTGAACGCAAACACATATTTATTCTTGTGTTGATTGCGTATGAACGTTTTGCAATCAGCAAATGCAGTTCTCTGATACCGATCGACTAAGATTTACATTCTCAGTCGATCTAGCGATATCCCTCCGTCTGTGTGTTATTTGATTCAGTTTAGAAATCAGTGGATTTTTAGCACATGAGAAAGGTTGTACCATGAAACCAGTGTACCTTATTATTTTTTTTCTTTTGCATATTTTCGGTATTTATTCATCAAAATTTTCTTCCAAAAAGTAGTTTGTTTTGCGGTCACATTGACGTTAATTGGGTAAATATAGATGATAGAAGAAAAGAAGGATGGTGTATGCCAAAAGTAAATTTCTTAAAGATATTCGAACTAATTTTCCAAAAGAAACTAGAATGAAAATGGATCTTAAAGATACAAAGATCATTAGCCATTGTTTTTAAGAGAAGGCAAAACTGTTAATGGGGAACGATATCGGTGAATGTTGGCTCATTATGTCTGCCCTAAACTGCATGAAAAAGGTTTGGACAGTTATTGGTTTCAAGTTGCACAATGCTACACAGCAAATCAAAAAAAAAAGATACCTGCACACTAAATGTAAAAAAGGCGACATTAATTGAACACTTCAGATTTGACTCCTACAAAAATTCTTTTTGGTGTTATTTGAAAAGAAATGTGTACGCCAAGCCTCAGACCATTGACAAGCTTAAGACAAACATTTGTGCCGAATCCATCCTCATAGTGCTCGAAAAAGTTACGGAAAATGCAGGAAAATATTGCTCAGGTTTCAAGGTATATCTAACAAGTGTACCGTCGTAGTACATATATACAATTTAGAAAATTAAAAAATCGATATATATTTTCCAAATTTCACATAAAAAAAATTTGTGTCAAATATATATTGTTGACCATATTCCTTAACCCTTTGACTGTCCCCAAACAAAAAATTTGTTTATGCCGTAGCCCACTTTTATAATCTAGTAAAAATTACGAGCATCACATATGATACAAGGACCAATATTTCAACTATTTATTATTGAAGCGTTCTATGTATCGCATACGATTCATAAAATTTTTTTATACCCTTCACTACAGGTGCAAGGGTATATATAAGTTTGTCATTCCGTTTGTAATATCTAAAATATTGATCTTAGACCCTATAAAGTATATATATTCCGTGTTCCGTCTGTGTGTTGAAATCGGTTTTCCGAAGACCCCAGACATGATGAGGACTTGTTACATATTTCTGTTACATGTGATCCATTTCTGTTTGCTATTGAAAATTAGACAGATCGGTTGATAAATGGCTGAGATATTAGCAAAAAACCACGACTAACTCTAATTTTTTCCGTAAAATCCCTTTGTTTTATATGTATGTGAAATTTTACGCATAACAAACATATCCATTTAAATTATTTTCTTTCACCTCTTCACCATTTATACAGAAACAACAAACCAATACAAGGATTTGTCATTTAAATAAAAACCAAACAAATTTCTTAGGCGCGGGTTCGATACCACCCCCCGTCAATTAATCTTTTTTTATTTTCCTAAGACTTTTTTTGTTTATTTTTTGTTTTTTTAACATTTAATAATTCATTTAAATAAAATTTTATATTAATAATTAAATAATCCATAAATAGGCTAAAAACATCAAAATTTTGATACAAACAAAATACAAACGGTTTTATTTCTATTTTTGCTTCGATTTAAAAGAATTTATAAAAAAGATTTTTAAACCATTTTATTTCTCATATATTAAGAAAATTTACATAAATACCCATTGAGTGCAACTATTTTAGGTCATAACTTATAATAATTTATAAAAAAAAAAAAATATAAACTATTTTCCTTTAAATTTTTAAAATTAAGCTACAGAAATTAAAAATATTTTTTAATAAAAAAGCGAAATAAAGTCCCAAATGAAAATTTGGCAGCTAAATCAAACTTTTTTGTTGAAATAAAACACATGGAGTTCTAGTGATTTCTTTTAAATATTTGTAAAAAATATTTTTTTTTGTCGAAAATAGTTTTTTTTACAACTAAAAAGATTTTTGAAAAAAATAATATGACATTATGTTTTTGGTTGTTGTTCTTTTTTTATTTTATTTGTTGAACTTCTTTTTTTCACCTCTTCACCACATACAAAGATTTACCTAAACACCAAACAAATTATTTTTTTACGAAAATTGTTTATTTACTTCTATTAACGATGATTGCGTATGTGCTTCAATGGCTCAGTGGTCTAAGCGCTTTGTCATAAATAGTTTTTTTCTTTTAGACGCGCGATCAATCCCCGTCTAGTCAACTTTTGTTTTTTTTTTTATTTTTTTTAACATAAAAAATACGTACAGCACAGTTGACTTAACGATTTGGGTCAGTTTTTCTGTTCATTTGGAGAACGGAAAGAGGAAAAGTTCCAAAATTAGGTACGAGCACCTTTGTTATCAATACACAACATCTCACCAAATGTGGGCGGGATATGTTAATTGGGCGTGGCACAAAATAGATTAATTTATATCTTAAGAACGGTAAAACCGAAATTAAATAATACATAAATGGGCTAAAAACATCAAAATTTTATAAAAACTAAAATTTTAGAGCTGTAATATGACATATGGATACGTCTAATATAGCAAAGGATAAAAAATCTTTAGTATAACATATTTGCTAAAAAACTCGGAAATATCGGTTCAGATACAAAAAAGTTATGCATAAACTTTTTTAAATACCTATTTTCTGGAACCATAAATCTTCCGGAGGTCAAATTGTATCACCAAACTAAATGATTAATTTCCTCTTAAAGGCGTCCGTATATAAATCTGTCCATTCCATATATAACCATATATATAGCCGCTCTTACTTGGTTTTCTTTACTATCCATCTATTTAATTTTCGGCATTGTTTTAACTATATTATATAAGGTATAATGAAATTATCGTTAAAGGAAATAAGACAAATTGTGTATCACATATGATGCGCAAGCGTATCAATCATTATTATGATTCATTGGACAGTCAAAGGGTTAAAAATCATCATATTCTCCTTCAAATTTTATAATGGGATATATACAAAATACAAATGTATAGAGATTTAAATGTGTTAATAGCACTGACTTCTACCAAATAATGGAGAAGTGCAAATAGCAACATCATTGTAATAAAAAAGAAAAGGCACAATTATTATTAAACGACAGGCAGTTGGATACCTTTTCTAAAGATTTAACATTTCTTCGTTACAAAATTTTAATAAAAACATTGAAATTTTTTCTTGTGAAGGATTTTTTTAATTCTGTCAACACTTAAAAGCCTTTTTGATTATGTTTGACTCTAATTTTCATATTAATCTGGCAACGTTGTATTGTACAAAGACCGGTTGCCGCTGAAGTGGGGGTCTTACCAACTAAAAGTGTCATTCCACTCATTAGTTTTCATAAAAAATATATTGGACAAAAGTATGAAGTATTAACACAATGCAACTCGTTGCTATTTTGATTTCCCTTTTGTTGGTATATTCTCTTTGAATTATACCAATTCTACCAATTACCAAGATAAAACCAAGTTGCTGAAGAAGTGGTGGATGTTGTCAATTAAAAGTGTCTTCTTATTTGTTTTTTTTTACATATAAAATGCATTGTTTTTCTTAACACTTTTTATATTGTGTAGTTTGTAGCCTTGTCGTTTATATTGCAATTCTTGTTAACGATTTAGAAGACGTTAAGATTTTGTTTATGTTTATTTATATTAAATTTTTATTTTCTTTCATAGAATAATGAAATTGTCGCTTAATGTGATTTTGAATAGTTTCTATTCATAGTAACTATTAATGTTGGAATGAATGAACCAACAAAACAAAACTTCCAACAAGTACATAAGTTAAGTGTGTATTTAATAAATTTGCTGTTTATTGTTATTACAGTCAAATGACGTTTGGTGGTTATCAGTGAGCGCTACTTCATGTTGCCGTTGTCGCCACTACCGCCACCGCCTCCGCCACTATGCCACCAACAATATTATAAACACTATAGTTTTGCATGCAACACGACATCGCTTGTGTTTTATTGTTGTTTTCGTTGTTTGTCTTTTCGATAAAAAATTTAACAAGATGTCGTTGCTGACGAGACCTCTTGGTATTTAGTTATAAAACAAATTTTAGAAGTTAAATATGATTTTTCTCGTTGTTTTTTCCTTATGAAATTACACTGATGTTGTTATTTTATTAAAAAAAAAAACAATTTGTTTTTATAACACAAAACTATAATTAAGTTGTTGTAGACATTAACATTATCGTATAACTGAATTTAAGATGATTAATTAATGGAATAGTAAAAACACCTGCTTGTGTTGTAGTAAAATTTTACAAAACGGGATTCATAACTGTGAGGATGGTGTTTGTGGATATTGTCCCAAATTAAAAAAATAGGTTTTATTATTTTGTTGAAGAAAGTTTTAATTATTTGTACGTCCTCCTCCATATAGAGCAACGGTTCCCAAATGGGGGGTCGCAACCCTCTGGGGGTCCGGAAAAAATCTTTAAAAATAAGAAGTTGATAATAAATAATCTTCCAATGGCAGTTGCCATAATTGTATTTACAAAAAATCAAAAATATTAAATATAGAGCGACTTTCAAAACTTTTGTAGCTAAAAAAGAAACTCTGGTAAAAAGTTGGGATATTCCAATTCATAAGACTTTTCAGACTCTGGAAATATTTTTGTTTAATTGATGAATACACATTTTTTATTTCTCCTATAGAAAGCGTTCTTGTATTCTAACAAAAAAAACTTATCAAAATGTGTTTATATATCAATTTTTCCTATAAAAAAATCACAGGTTTTTTAAAGAAAATTGTTCCCTTCTAGGGTAGTTAAATTGAAAGATTGTTCCAATAATTTTTCCTGCTAAATCTCTTAAATTCTGTAAATTCTACAATAACAAAAAGTTTATTTCATTATTCGTATTTTTAATACTACTATCTGAAAATCTTTGGATTGAAAAGTTTTTATTTAAATAAAAAAATTTTAAATTTTGGGGGTCCCTCAGCCAGTGAAAAAGTCTCAAGTGGTCCTTGAAGTAAATGTTCGTGAGAACCGCTGAGATAAAGTGTATATAAGTTTGTCATTCCATGTGTAACGTGTAAAGTGTAAGATTCCATAAAGTATATTTATTTGTGATCCTTATGAAATTTTAAGTCGATCAAGCGGTTTCTGTCGTCTGTCTGTCTGTTGAAATAACGCTCACGGTTCGAAGACGCAAGCGGTGTCGCTAATCTAGCTTAATAGACATCCTATTGAAAATAAGCAATATCGATCCAGCGGTTAAAAAGTTGTGAGTGAAAATGTGAAGGTACCTCGAAATATTTGCATATAAATTGGTGTATTTCAGTACAATTTCGTAGTAGCGACTGGTAAATAATATATTTTCTCGTATTATAGAATTGAATAATATTTTATTTTTCACCTAAAACATTATTTTTTACCACCAAAATTGTTTTCAAAATTGGCACCTAAAAAGTATTTTTTAGCTTTGGTTTTTAGAGGTTAATTGACTTCTTTTTGTTTTGTATAAATTTTTAATTATTTTTATTTTAGAATCGCTCTCTCTATATATATGTGAAGTAACCAAACATGTTCAACACCGTTTGTTTCGAATTATTATATCTGAAACTGCTCTCAAGATTAAGTAGAATAGAATACAAAACCAATTGGGCAATTCACAGCCGGTATTGTATTTTGTATGTTCTATTGAAATACATTATACAAATATTTTGTTGTGAACAGTCAGTTGTATTTTCATGTTGTAAAACGTCAAATAGTGAAGAAGAAAAATAAAAATATTTATAAATTTATAGAAACAAGAAGAAAAAATAAAAATAAAATGCAAAATAAAGGTGAAAGTGAAAAAAGTGGCATTAACTTGAGACTGATATGTTATGATACACAGTACAACATTTAATGAACACAGCAAATGAAGTTGTAAAGTTGTATCAGATTTTTAGGTGTAAATTACCAACAACAATTTTACACTATTGTAAAGTAATACACGATACAACAGATACAACGATACAATACCCGTTGTGAATTGAACAAATATGTTACAATATAAATTTTACCATAAATATTTTGTTGAAATGTGTAATGCATTTTCTGTAATTAAGTAAATCATTATAGGTGGAGGGTATTCAACGATTTGGCGCAGCCGAGTTTTGTATTTTTTGCTTGTTTTTTTTTTGAAGATATTAACTTGCAGAATAAAAACTTAAATTTCTGGCTTCCAAATATACTATAATAGTTAACAATTTTACAATATATCTTTTGCGGAAATTATCCTCAGAAATGGCTAAGCAGAACCTTCATATGACCGAAAATTTAAAATACCCTTAAATGAATTTTAAATCTCCACATTTGGCATTAAACCAGACCACCCGCTGTCAAAGTTAACCAAACTTAAATGAGTTTTTACTTTATTTAAAAGAGTTATTAAATTTTTTGAATCGATTATCTGTGCTGATCATCTTTCATGCCTCCGGATTGCTCAGTTCTACTTCTCACGTGTTTTTGTATTAAAGTGTTTTTGAGTTTTCCGGGTTAAAAAAATAGATAATAATTATAATATATAATATAATATATTATAATATAATTATTTCGATATTGATATTAATTTACAAGATGAGCATGTGATTTCTTAGTAAATTTCCAAAAGTGTACAAATTAAATAAAATTATATGAACTATAAGAATAAATTATCAATTTAAGATAACATTTATTTGCTAGATAATTATATATTTTATATTTTTCTTACAATCATTAAAAATGAAATAAACATTTAGAAATTTTTTTTCACTATTAGCAAACATCAACTTTGCGAATTTACCCCATATTAGGGTCTTAAGTTATTTGAAAAATCACATAAAATGGCAGATAGAAAGCTTAAAGACAATAAATATTTTTAAATTACGTAAGCTGAGAAAAAAGTGGTGAATGTTTCGTCTTCTACCTTACACTAGATCCCATTTGGTTTGGTTTGGTTAGAGTTACCGATATATTTATTTGTCGCAACCAAAATTCGGTTAATACAACAAAATTTCGGTTGAAACCAAATATTTAAAATTTATCAGGAAAATATTTGGTTGGGACAACTAAATAATTCGGTTGCTGCAATCAAAATATTCAGTTGGCAAGGAATTCGTTAGTCACGATAAATCCGTTTTTTTCCGTGTAGCACGAATATCAAAAAAAAAATATATATAACATACCCTATCGGACAAAATAAAATATAAATCTGTAAAAAAGAGAAATTTGTAACATAATTTGATTTCAATTTTCAAGTAAATGTTTTAAAAACTACTGAAAGAAAATCAATTAAAATTTCGTAAAAAAACACTTGCATTTTCAAATTAGTTATGTCGCCTTTGAAAAGGCAATTTTAAAGTGTTTCTTATTTTATATTTGCATATAGTTTTAAAATCGTTACTGATTGTTTTCCATCTAAATTATCCGCAGTTCCATCAAAAATACACTATTTGATGTTTTTCTAGCGAACACATTTCAGATAAAACAAGTAAAAAAGGGCTAAATTCGGCTGTGCCGAATCTTTGAAACCCTCCACCAAAGGGGATGAAGATGATATACGTATATACTAAATTTTGCATGAACTGTAATATGAATATGTTTTGTCAATTTATGTAACGAACTTTTGTTATTTAGTTTTAGCAATGTTATTTACAGAGGTCTGCTCTGTTAGCGACTTTAACATTGTTCATTTTTACGTTAACTTAGTTATCATAGTATGTAAGACAATAAATGTAATCGAACAATAAGAAGACTTAATAACATTTTTACTTACTTAACAGAAAAAAAAATAGATACAGAAAAATTGTACAAATTTGTATGGAAAATTTAGAGGTACCTTCACATTTTCACTCATAACTTTTGAACCGCTTGACCGATTTTGCTTATTTTAAATACCAAATCTGGGTAAAAATAGGCACCCCCGCTTGCGTCTTCGCGTCGTGATTTCAACAGACAGACAGACGGACAGACAGACGGACATCGCTAAATCGACTTAAAATTGCATAAGGATCACGAATATTTATACTTTATGGGGTCTTAAACCTACATCTCGACATATTACAAACGGAATCACAAACTGATATATACCCTCACCATATATGGTGGAGGGTATAAAAATTTGACAAGTTGATTTTCAAAAATCTTTATTTGAGAATTATAAAAAAAGTGAACCAAACTAAAAATTCTTTGTAATGTAAAAAATACCTTCACTCACCAAAAAAAAGTCTGTAATTACAACTGAAAATTTTGCTGTTATTACGGGAAATTTTGCTAATTTGAGCCCAGCGGTATTTTTTGCTAATCTTAGCAACACATGTCTGCTGACCTGCATTACAATGCAATTTGTAGAAAAATTAGCTGCCGCTAATAAATTTTAGTAAACCTTTTTATACCCTCCACCATATATGGTGAGGGTATATATCAGTTTGTCATTCCGTTTGTAATATGTCGAAATATAGGTTTAAGACCCCATAAAGTATATATATTCGTGATCCTTATGCAATTTTAAGTCGATTTAGCGATGTCCGTCTGTCTGTCTGTTTAAATCACGATCACGACGCGAAGACGCAAGCGGGGGTGCCTATTTTTACCCAGATTATTGAACATCCTCCCGAGCAGTTTGGTATTTAAAATGAGCAAAATCGGTCAAGCGGTTCAAAAGTTATAAGTGAAAATGTGAAGGTACCTCTAAATTTTCCATACAAATTTGTACAATTTTTCTGTATCTATTTTTTTTCCGTTAAGGAAGTAAAAATGTTATTAAGTCTTCTTATTGTTCGATTACATTTATTGTCTTACATACTATGATAACTAAGTTAACGTAAAAATGAACAATGTTAAAGCCGCTAACAGAGCAGACCTCTGTAAATAACATTGCTAAAACTAAATAACAAAAGTTCGTTACATAAATTGACAAAACATATTCATATTACAGTTCATGCAAAATTTAGTATATACGTATATCATCTTCATCCCCTTTGGTGTAGGGTATTCAAAGATTCGGCACAGCCGAATTTAGCCCTTTTTTACTTGTTTAAAGTAAAATTTAAAATCGGTTTGCTAAAATCAGCAAAAAAAAAATCACTAAATATTATTAATAGTAGTGCAATCAAATTATTATAAAAAATTAGTAAGCGCTACTAAATTTTTGTTAATTTCTGATAGCTCAATGAAATGAAATATAGCAACAGTTTAATTAAAAAAAAAATATTAATGTGTACAAACAAACTGAATTTTTTTTAAATACATTTAAAAGCTGCTAATTTCTTTACGAATTCGAATATTCATTTTTATATTTTTGTATCGAACAAAATTAAAAAATTAAAAGTCTTAAAAATAGTTACAACATTAACGAATTTATTTTTTTATTTTAATTTGCTAATTTTTATTTTGAAAAATATTTTTATTAAATTTTTTGGATTATAATTGTTTTAAGGGCTGCTTTTCAGAACTTAAAAAAAAAAATTAGTGCTTTTTTAAGTGGATGTCCTATTGTTGGACGTGAGTCGGTTGCAAAAAGTATCTTCACATCCTATACCTTTCTCAACCTATGTAATATTTTAAGGCAATTTGAGTTTGTATGGATACGTTTTAATTTTTAGAAATAACATTTTCTTCAATGTCCACTTTACTAAAATTAGTTTTAGCAAATCGGTTTTTAAAAATTTGTAAAATGATTTCTGAAAATAGCAACAGAAATTTGTAAAAATTCTGTAAAAAAAGTTCTGTAATTTGTAAAATATAAATATCAAAAAAAATTGCTAAATAATATTTTTTTTACTAAAAATCAGTACAAAAATTGTAAAGTGGGATTGAAAACCGTTTACAAATTTTCTACTAACTTTTTTTTCTGAGTGTATACCTATAATATCCCAGTGTATATATTTAATAATATATGTCACTTAATACCCACGGAACACAGATTTTTATGTTTATAAAAAAAAAAATGAGATGTAGCGGAATTATTGAAAAATGAAAATTTTTACAAATTGCTTTTAAAAACTACATCTAAACAAACTTCTGCCTTTACCTTAGAATGCTTTAAACTGGAAAGATTTTGGACTTCTTTTAATAAAAAATGTTTATATTTTCTTTAGGAAAAACGTCATTTAATCTCTTACCACAGCTTTTACTTATTTAATTGAATCCAAAACAATTTCGGTAAAATTTCAGTATATATTTTTTTTATTATATAAAAGATGTTTTTATATGCAAATTTTATTTTTAAATCTCTTAAAATAAATCTTATGAATTAAATTCAATTTTAAATAAATCACAATAAATCTTTTTTTTTAATTAAAAACTAGTCAAATTATTAAACACGTAAATTACTTAAAATTATTTTTAATAACGGGATATCTATCGAGAAAATACTTTGTATTTTCAGGACTTTCTTCGACGCGTCTTCTTTTTGATTCTACCAAATCCTTCATATAAACTCTTAAAATAAATCTTATGAATAAAATTGAGTTCTAAATAAATCACAATAAATTATTTTTTTTTCTTAAATTAAAAACTAGTCAAATTATTAAACATGTAAATTACTTAAAACGATTTTTAATAACGGGATGAATATTTTAAGCAAATCCTTTGTATTTTCACGACTTTTTTCGACACGTCTTCTTTTTGATTCTACCAAATCTTTCATATAAACTCCTTAAAATAAATCTTATGAATTAAATTAAATTCTAAATAAATCACAATAAATCATTTTTTTTCTTAAATTAAAAACTAATCAAATTATTAAACATGTAACATACTTAAAACTATTTTTAATAACAAGATATCTATCGCGAAAATCCTTTGTAGTTTCAAGATTTTCTTTGAGGCCTCTTCTTCTTGATTCTACCAAATCCTTCATATAAACTCTTATAAAAAATCGTATGAATTAAATTCAATTCTAAATAAATCACAATAAATCATTTTTTTTTTAAATTAAAAACTAGTCAAATTATTAAACATGCAAATTACTTAAAACTATTTTTTAATAACGGGATATCTATTGAGAAAATCCTTTGTAGTTTCAGGATTTTCTTCTACGCGTTTCCTTTTTGATTCTACTAAATCCTCCGTATACATTAAGGAACGTTTTCTCTTTGATTTCATCAAATCCTGCATTAATGAAGGTCTAAAAACACTGGGTAATTGTTGTAATGAATTGTTGGAGACTTGAAATTGTTCTTCAGAATTTAAATTTTCTACATCAAGGACCACCATAGCAGAGTTAGTTTGCTCTTCAGAAATCGATGAACTGTATATATCTTCGTATGAATCATATGAATCGTATGAATCATATGAATCGTATGAATCATATGATGAAAATGTATTGTTTATAGTTGAATTGTATGTACTTGAATCAAATTCGTAATTAGTGGAATTAATACCACGTGAAATGATTCCATTAAGGAATATAGCATAACCAATTTTCTCAGTAATATCCATATTTTAAAAATACACACAATTTCCTTTTTTTTTTTTTTGTTTTAAGTCTGATTTTAACTGTTTCTGAGTTGATTTGGAACTAGAATGATTTTGAAATTTTGAAGATTACTTATAGCAAGTTGGCAGCTGCAAGACATTTTTATGTCTCACTCTCTTTTTTGGTGAAGAGCGCAAGTATGAAATTTGAATGAGAGTAAAGAGCACAATTCGGAATTTTTAAATAAAACTCGGTAATAACAGCAGTACTTAAAATTTATAAAAGTGATGGTTGATGGAAATACAAAAATTCGGTTGCAACCGATTAATATACCGATTAATATGAATGAAATAAGACATAGTGTTATTCACTCCAGAGGGTCAATTCTCGTTCTGTAAAACGGTGAAATGAAAAGTTTTTTCTCGTTTTCATAGTACTTTTGATTCGCGTTCTGTGAAAAAATGTAAAGAAATATCAAAACGTTTTCATATGAAAAAAAAAGTGGAACGAAACAAGATTTTTTCACGATTGCACAGCACTGGCGATTCTTGTTTTGTGTAACAGTGCAAACAACTGTCAAAATATTTTCATATGAAAAAATTGTTTACACAGACTATTTATAAATGAAATAAACATGCAGAAGATTGTAAGAGGAAAGCGTGCCAGCGAAAGCCAAAAGGAGTATTTGCAAACGATAAGTAAGTAGCTTAATAAACATAATCACACTTTAATTAATCCCATATTTACAGATTTGTAACTGCAGATGGTGCCAAATTTAGAGACGAAAAGTGTAACGAATTAGCGGCGAGCCTTAACAGTTTTAGTGGGACCCAAAAGGACAGTGAAAAATGGCAAAAGTATGGCATATTTATTTATAGTTTATTTATATTCTTTATGAAATTTTTTTTTCTTTAAGTAATATTAGACTTCATACGCGCACCAAATATAGTTCACTTAAAGTAAGCCGATATTAATCCATGAAGTGCTTGTCGGTTGTCATCTCGAATGCATTGTGGTCAGCACGAAGTATGCGTCTCAGCACTCTCAAAAAATTCCTATAAATTATTAAATTATTTACTGCAATGAAATGCTTGTAACACCATTGTCTTACCTTTGTTCATCCGGAATTCTTTGAGTAATATCCAATAATACAATTAATCCAGATATTTTTATATAATTATTTAAAATAAATTTTACGAACTTAATTCACTTTTGTTTACGTTTTTCTCTGTTTTGACATTTGCTTTAAATTTTGGATAACACAGTTACAAAAGTTTCATGGGTACAGTGCGAATGAAACATTTTTTTCATAATACATACGAGAATCGCAATTTATGTATTTGTGAAAAGTTCGAGTGAAAAGTGCTTATGAAAACGAAAATGAAAAGTTTTTTTTTCACTTCACATTATCACAGAACAAGAATTGACCCTCAGGTGTTGTTGTTGGTTCATGGAGTTGTTGATATCAAAATTGACCACCATGTGAATAAGAAATATTATGGGGAATGTAATTTTTACAAATGTCAACCAATTTCCTTAGTCGGTTAAGACAAACATGCTTACAATGTTGGTGGTTATTCCCTTTACTTAAATTATTGAACATTAAAAATTATTAAAAATTACTTTTTTTGGTTTATCTATCAAATACTATATACATGATTACTTAAATAAAAAATAAGAAAAAATTTTTCATTTGGAAAAAAAATTTTCTATGATCTCAAACTAAACTAAGACTACATTTTCATACATACCCAGCAAAAATGAAGCTGCCAAAGAAGCAATAAAAGCATCACTACTATGGCAAAGGCATTACTTCTTTTCTAATGGTTTCATCGATGAATTTAACATTAGCGTGTCATAGAATGGAAGTATTCAAATGTAGCTAGTAGCATTACTTATACTTTACTCTAAGGAAGCAATGATAATACAATGATTAGGTATTCTGATGCATGAGTGGAAAATGATGAAAATTTAATTCATAAGAATGCAGAAAAATAAGTTTAAAGAAGCGAAATTTATGCCCTGATATAAAAAACGCTTTATTAAAACAAATAAATAATTCTGCATTAGTGCAAAAACATTTTTGAAACATTTTTCAAAAATTTTAATGAATTTCTAGACAAATTTTAAAATATTTTTGGATAATTTAAAAACTGGTTGTACATATTGAAAACATTTTTAGACAATTTTAAAATATTTTTGAACAATTTTAAATAATTTTTGCACAATTTTAAAACATTTTTGTGCAATTTGAAATAATTTTTAGACAATTTAAAAATTGTTTTGGTAAATTCTGAATAAAAACTGGGAATGATGTAGTGTTAAATAAAATACATCATGCAAAAATGCACAGATTGCGTCGTCATAAATATTTGAGGCTGAAAAATGTAAATGACAGACCAGCTAGTTTCAATTAAAGGTCCAAAAAAATCTGATTTTCTTGATTTTTAAAAACATTTATAAAAATTGCAAAACTGCATAAATTCTAACCCTCATGAAATTTTAAACTAAAATATAAAAAATGATTTAATAAAAAAATTAAAAAAATTCATCAGAACTATTTTCTCAATTATAATAAATGCTTAAGATTCAAAAAAATATACGATATACTATAACTTATGCTTTAGAAGTAATGAAGAGTGATATTTTAAGATATGCATCGGGTTTATATCCAGATCACTGCATTTGAAATATGAACACATGAATGCTTTTGGAAGTGCCTTAGAATAACACCAAAAAATTATAAAAGAATGTTAACTGAAGTTTAGGAAGCAATGAAAGAAGTTATAGTCACAGAATGACTACCAGTTTTTTTGCTGGGTATATATTAAAAACATCAACTATAAAATATAACTTGGCACGGTTAAAAAAAAATAATTGTTTAAACATATGTAAAAAACAATTCTAAAAAGACATGTCTTTGATATTAGCTACCCAGCAAAAATGAAGCTGCCAAAGAAGCAATAAAAGCATCACTACTATGGAAAAGGCATCACTTCTTTTCTGATGGTTTCATCGATGAATTTAACATTAGCGTGTCATAGGATCGAAGTATTCAAATTTAGCTACTAGCATTACTCATACTTTACTCTAAGGAAGCAATGATAATACAATTATTAGGTATTCTGATGCATGAGTGGAAAATGTTCATATACTTTCTAATATTTAAGCTTTGATGAAAATTTAATTCATAAGAATTCAGAAAAATAAGTTTAAAGAAGCGAAATGTATGCATTGATATACAAATACTCTTAATTAAAACAAATAAATAATTCTGCATTAGTGAAAACATTTTTTGAAACATTTTTTAAAATTTTTAATAAATGTTTAGACAAATTTTAAAATATTTTTGGATAATTTAAAAACTGGTTGTATAATTTTGAAACATGTTTAGACAATTTTAAAATATTTTTGAACAATTTCAAATAATTTTTGCACAATTTTAAAACTTTTTTGGGCAATTTGGAATAATTTTTACACAATTTTAAAATTACTTTGATAAATTCTGAATTAAAATTGGAAATGGTGTAGTGTTAAATTATAAACATAATGCAAAAATGCACAGATTGCGTCGTCAAAAATATTTAAGGGCAAAAAATGCAAATGACTGGCCATCTAGTTTCAATTAAGGGTCAAAAAAATGTGTTTTTCTTGATTTTTCAAAACTTTTATAAAAAATGCAAGACTGCATCAATTTTAACCCTTATGAAATTTTAAACCAAAATGTAAAAAATAATTTAATAAAAAATCAAAAAATTTCATCAGAACTATTTTTTCAATTTAGATTCAAAAAATATACGATATACTATAACATATGGTTTAGAAGTAATGAAGAGTGATATTTTAATATATGCATCGGGTTTATATCCAGATCACTGCATTTGAAACATGAACACATGAATTCTTTCGGAAGTGCCTTAGAATAACACCAAAAAATCATAAAAGAATGTCAACTGAAGTTTAGGAAGCAATGAAAGAAGTTATAGTCACAGAATGACTACTATGTTTTTTTGCTGGGTAATAGTAAATTTGGACATACGGTAAACAAAGGAGAATATAAAATAACACAAAAATAGTTAGTAAACTTCACCTAAACTCAATAATCAAAAAATCAACTGTATGTTAGCATAAATAGCTTTTTCCGTTGATTTGTGAGTTAAATAGAGATATTTACAATTTCGGCACGAAGAATGTTGATGAAAGTCGTAGCTGACTAGAAAATGCATTCCATTCAGCTTGTGTCTCATAACTTTTTCTGTGTATTCTCCATGATTACTTAAATAAACAATAAGAAATACATTTTTCTATGATCTCGAGCCAAACTAAAACTACATTTTCATACTATATTCTAGATATAACGTAAAGCAATCCTTTAACTATTCGCTTAAATGGTTTAGTTGTAAAAAAAATCCCAAAATTTGAAAATATTTTTCTGGTTTTACAATTTTCTTGGAATTTTTATAACAAAAAAATCAATATAAGTTTCTAGATTTTTTAAACCCCAATTGTTTGGAATTATTATATACATATGTATTCGGTTTTTAGAATTTTGATTAATAATAGCAAAATTATTGTTTGTAAAAAAAAATTAGGTCGATATCTTAGGCTCGCCCAACCTGGTTAAAGATAAAAATTTTTCTAAAAATTTATTTTTTAAAAAAAAAGCTTATTTCTTTCAATGTTAGTGGATGATATAAAAGAGGTGCGCAGATTCACTTAAGAGAAAATTATTGAAGCAAACGAAATTGCAGAGTTACCAAACGAACAGAGAGAAAATTCAATTCGTCATTTTCAACTACCGGACTTTCAGATTAATGCAAACGATTACACTGAAATGATAGACTGAAATCAACAGAGAATTAAACTTCCAATCAACATAGTTGACCAAAAAAATATTAAGAAAATTTTTATTTTTAACCGGGTTCGACGTGCCTGAGATATCGACCTAAACATTTTTTTTTTACCAAAAATTTTTTTTACAAAGAACAATAATTTTTCTATTACCCAGCAAAATTCTAAAAACGAATTTTCGGCCCACCCTAAAGGGATTTTCGGCCCACTCCTGCAAGAAGCATAGGGCCATAAAAGTAGTCATATTTTATATCACACAGGTATAAAATATTCATATATTGTGTGTGCGAACGGGTAAGGAAATCTGTACTACCTGCCGAATTTAAAATGGCCATGTGGAATCACACGTATTTCTGTGAATTGTTTTAATTAATATAATATTACAGTGTTAAAAATTTACCTAATATTTTTTAAAAGAAATATTTTTTAATGCCACGAAAGATCCCAGCGAAAATAATGCATCCATATAACAAAAAAAAACATTAATATTGTTACGGAAATTTGATTCATCAATTGAAATTTATAACAGCACTAAAATGTAAAGCAATTGCCATCAATAGCAACTCTTCACTAAAAAAACCGAACCATCATGTTCTGAATAAGTCTAGAGAAAAACATCATGTTGTAATAAATATTGGCATATCATGTTTTTATTAAGGCTGTATACATATTTTTACTACTAATTTCATCTAAACTCAATAATCAAAAACCAACTGTATGTAAGCATAAATAGCTTTTTCCGTTGATTTGTGAGTTAAATAGAGATATTTACAATTTTGGCACGAAGAATGTTGATGAAAGTTGTAGCTGACCAG
Organism: Eustalomyia histrio; assembly: GCA_949748255.1. Lineage (NCBI taxonomy): Eukaryota > Metazoa > Arthropoda > Insecta > Diptera > Anthomyiidae > Eustalomyia > Eustalomyia histrio. Next base: position 215,497,336 of record OX456523.1, on the reverse strand, counting down.
AAAATGCATTCCATTCAGCTTGTGTCTAATAACTTTTTCTGTGTATTCTCCATGATTACTTAAAGAAACAATAAGAAATAAATTTTTATTTGGAAATAAATTTTTCTATGATCTCGAAACTAAAACTACATTTTCATACTATATTCTAACTATTCATACTATATTCTAATATAACTATTCGCTTAAATGGTTTAGTTGTAAAAAAAAATCCAAAAATTTGAAAAATTTTTTCTGGTTTTACAATTTTCTTGGAATTTTCATAACAAAAAAATCAATATAAGTTTCTAGATTTTTGAAACCCCAATTGTTTGGAATTATTATATACATATGTATTAGGTTTTTAGAATTTTGATTAATAATAGCAAAATTATTGTTCTTTGTAAAAAAAATTATGTCGATATCTTAGGCTCGCCCAACCTGGTTAAAGATAAAAATTTTTCTAAAAATTTATTTTTTAAAAAAAAGCTTATTTCTTTCAATGTTAGTGGATGATATAAAAAAGGTGCGCAGATTCACTTAAGAGAAAATTATTGAAGCAAGCGAAATTGCAGAGTTACCTAACGAACAGAGAGCATATTCAATTCGTCATTTTCTACTACCGGACGTTCAGATTAATGCAAACGATTACACTGAAATGATAGACTGAAATCAACAGAGAATTAAACTTCCAATCAACATAGTTGACCAAAAAAATATTAAGAAAATTTTTATCTTTAACCGGGTTGGACGTGCTTGAGATATCGAGCTAAAGATTTTTTTTACCAAAAGTTTTTGTTACAAAGAACAATAATTTTTCTATTACCAAGCAAAATTCTAAAAACGAATTTTCGGCCCACCCTAAGGGGATTTTCGGCCCACTCCTGCAAGAAGGATAGGGCCATAAAAGTAGTCATATTTTTTATCACACAGGTATAAAATATTCATATATTGTGTGTCCGAACGGGTAAGGAAATCTGTACTACCTGCCGAATTTAAAATGGCCAGGTGGAATGACACGTATTTCTATGAATTGATCTAATTAATATAATATTACAGTGTTAAAAATTTACCTATTATTTTTTAAAAGAAATATTTTTTAATGTCACGAAAGATCCCAGCGAAAATAATGCATACATATAACAAAAAAAACCTTAATATTGTTACGGGAATTTGATTCATAAATTGAAACTTATAACAGCACTAAAATTTAAAGCAACTGCCATCAATAGCAACTCTTCACTAAAAAAACCAAACCATCATGTTCTGAATAAGTCTAGACAAAAACATCATGTTGTAATACAATAAATATTGGCATATCATGTTTTTATTAAGGCTGTATACATATTTTTACTACTAATTTCGACTAGATGTCGCTATCACATATATAAATGAGTTATTAAATGAGTTATTTATTTGGGTTTATAACGTCGATTCGGCGTTGGTGATTAATTAATTGAATAAATTGTGTTAACAGTAATTTTGTTAGAAGTATTTGAATTAAAATGTAGTTTACCAGATTTAAGTTGCAATATAAAAAGAGCCAAATATAAAAAGATAGTAACCCAGCAAAACCACACATTACTAAATAATATGAAAGGTTATTTATATCGTTACGAGAATGAAAAAAGTAATGTGCCTAAAAATAGATCAAAAGAGGACTTTTTATTAAAAAGAATTATTACAAATATTTTAAAGGTTATTAATAATGTGGTTATAATGGGCATTTTAACCTAGGAACTCTGGTTGCCAGCCAAGACTGAGCTATCAACGCATATAACTTTTGATTGCATTGAACCTAAATGAATTGTTGCGCTTCATTTTTTCGTTAGAGTTTTCAAAACATACATACATTACACTTTTGCTTACAAAAAAACACAAAGTAATGTATCTAAAAAAAATTTCAAAAATATTTCAATTATTACTTTAAATTTATAAATCATACATAACGAAATCAATAATCAGTGACTTATTACTTTATGCTTGCAAATAATAAAAAAGGTAACGATTACTCATTACCAAAGTTTTGCTGGGAAATAAATCAACGATTCTAAAAAAGGTTAAAAAATAAAAAGTAACCCCTAACCCCTATTCAACCCAAAAGTTGATACAGGTAATTCACAAATCCTATTACAAAAATCCATGATTTTTTATATTATTAGCTCAATTAAGATACGACCCATTTATGGAAGGTTGAACAACACATGTTTGATAAATTCTTACTACCTTCAGGTATGCTAGCCAAGACTGAGCTATCGACTCATATAACTTTTGATTGCATTGAACCTAAATGAATTGTTGCACTTCATTTTTTCGTTAGAGTTTTGAAAACATACATACAAAAAACCACAAAGTAATCTATCTTAAAAAAAATTTAAAAAATATTTCAACTATTACTTTAAATTTATAAATCATACATAACGAAATCAATAATCATTAACTTATTACTTTATGCTTGCAAATAATAAAAAAGTTAACGAGCACTCATTACCAAAGTTTTGCTGGGAAATAAATCAACGATTCTAAAAAAGGTTAAAAAATAAAAAGTAACCCCTAACCCCTATTCAACCCAAAAATTAATACAGGTCATTCACAAATCCTATTACAAAAATCCATGTTTTTTTATATTATTATATTAGCTCAATTAAGATACGACCCATTTATGGAAGGTTGAACAACACATGTGTGATAAATTCTTACTACCTTCAGGTATACCACCCACTGCTAAATATTTGGACTGTTGTTGCACACACCTCGCTGGAAGGTTTTTAGATAATAACATAATTAAGAAAAATCTTATTTGGGTGCAAGTATACTCATACAAAAAAAAAAAACCTCCTAAATTCAACTGATCATTTAAAATCGAATATAAATCATACATAACGAAATCAATAATCAGTAACTTATTACTTTATGCTTGCAAATCATAAAAAAGGTAACGAGCACTCATTACCAAAGTTTTGCTGGGAAATAAATCAACGATTTTAAAAAAGGTTAAAAAATAAAAAGTAACCCCTAACCCCTATTCAACCCAAAAGTTGATACAGGTAATTCACAAATCCTATTACAAAAATCCATGATTTTTTATATTATTAGCTCAATTAAGATACGACCCATTTATGGAAGGTTGGACAACACATGTTTGATACATTCTTACTACCTTCAGGTATGCCAGCCAAGACTGAGCTATCGACTCATATAACTTTTGATTGCATTGAACCTAAATGAATTGTTGCGCTTCATTTTTTCGTTAGAGTTTTCAAAACATACATACATTACACTTTTGCTTACAAAAAAAACACAAAGTAATGTATCACACAAAGTAATGTATATAAAAAAAATTTCAAAAATATTTCAATTATTACTTTAAATTTATAAATCATACATAACGAAATCAATAATCAGTCACTTATTACTTTATGCTTGCAAATAATAAAAAAGGTAACTATTACTCATTACCAAAGTTTTGCTGGGAAATAAATCAACGATTCTAAAAAAGGTTAAAAAATAAAAAGTAACCCCTAACCCCTATTCAACCCAAAAATCGATACAGGTCATTCACAAATCCTATTACAAAAATTCATGTTTTTTATATTATTATATTAGCTCAATTAAGATACGACCCATTTATGGAAGGTTGAACAACACATGTTTGATAAATTCTTACTACCTTCAGGTATACCACCCACTGCTAAATATTTGGACTGTTGTTGCACACACCTCGCTGGAAGGTTTTTAGATAATAACATAATTAAGAAAAATATTATTTGGATGCAAGTATACTCATACAAAAAAAAAACCTCTTAAATTCCCCCCAAATAAAAATTTTGTTGAATGCCAAAACCATTTGCGATTAGTTTTTTAAATGCTTCAATATCAAAAAAAAATGTTCGATGATGACTATTACATGCGAAAGTGTTATTGATCAATTTTTAAATGAATCAATATAAAATTAATTGAATTTGAACTTGTGATTTAACTAAATTGTAAATGGATATTTTTTTCATGCTTTAAAACAATCGTAAGATTTCTTAATTCAGTACAATATAAGTTTAAAAATAATAATGCAAAAACTGGACTTCCAAAATAAATCCTTTAATTATATAATACGAGTATCTGATCAAATATGATCTTTATTTTTAAAATATTGTAAGCTTTTAAACTTTTTTAATAAATATAACGAATAAACGAATTAAAATATACTATATACGAGGGCGGATAAATAAGTCCGTGACTTTTTGAATGAAACATAGTTTTAAAAAAAATATATATATTTTTCAACATAATCTCCTTTTAGCCAATACACTTAGTCCAACGTTTCTCCAAATTTTGTATCCCTTCCCAAAAATAGGATTTTTCGATGTCCATAAAGTAGGCATGTGTTTGATCAATAATTTCATCGTGGGAGCTAAATCTCTTTCCACCGAGCCATTTCTTTAGGTTTGGAAATAGTCACTGGGGGCTAAATCCAGACAATATGGCGGATGAGGTACTAATTCGTAGCCCGATTCATGGGATTTTGCGATTGAGACTACACACCTGTGCCTCCGTGCATTATCTTGATGAAAATTATCTATTTTCTTGGATATATCGGGTAGTTTTTTTTTTAAATCCTCGTTAAATCGCTCCAATAAATTGGCACAATATTCGCCGTTTATTGTTTTTCCATTTTAAAGGTAATCAATGACTGCTGCTTGGTCTCCGGAGTATTGTAGGGGATCCATGTTTCATCGCCAGTTACAAAACGCCGCAAAAACTTATTCGAATTGCTGTTAAGCAACTCCTAACGTTTATGGTCAATTGAGAGCAAACACGGCAGCCATCTTCCAGACAGCCTTATTAAATTTAACTGATCATTTAAAATCGAAACCACACTGCCATATGAAATGCCTATGGCACCAACAATCTCACGAACTTCTACTCTTCGATCGGTCAACACCATATGGTGGATTTTTTCTAGATTTTCGGGTGCAATGACACCAAGTGGCCGTCCAGAACGTTCAGCGTCATTTGTACTTGTGCGACCACAACGGAAGTCAGTAAACCACTTTAATCCATTGAAATTGATGTTGCAAAGTCCCCATAGTATTTATCAAGCTTTTCCTTGGTTTTATTGGCGGTTTTTTTCGCAACAAATAATTTTTAGTGAGCACTCGAAATTCACTTTATTATATTTTTAAAAAAATCCACGATGTTGTATGTTTTGAACAGCTGTTAAATGCAAAGTAAATGAAGGAACTTGCTCAAAATTTGATAGTAGTCTGTTAACAGTTGGTACTCGATGGGAACAGTGTTGCACTTTATATAACTACGAGAGAAGTTCAAAAGTAACAGACTTATTGATCCGCCCTCGTATATAAAAAAATCAAAAAATGGCTTGTTTTTGTAGCAATTAATTAATAAAGTAGTAAATACCGTTGCATTGCTAATCTCTTGTTTTAGATCTATTACACTTAAGCTTCCGTAAAATGCACTATTTTATTAAATTTTATGCTGAAATCTTTAAAAACAAATCAATAAACAGCCAAAAGGCATAAAGTATTTATTTTAATTAATTCAAATATTTTGTCGCATAAATCTAACATCAAGATTAATTGATATTTTATTAAGATACTCAACACTAACTCTTTAGAGAGTGAATGAATAAAACCAGTTAAATTTGAAGAAACAATATTTATCATTAAATATTAGGTGTATATTATGTTTTTTTTTCGAGCCAAATGTTTTTAAAAAAATGAGCATATGTAATACATGCAAGAAAACAAGTAATAAAAATACCATAATTATGATATCAAATAAATTTTATGAAATGTATCTACTGTCCAAAAGCTAATGTAGCAACCAATGAAAATTATGAATGTCTGAGGTAAAATATGCCAGTTTTACCAAGTTTTAGTTAACATACGGATGCATGCCATAGCCCAGCAAAAAAAATAAAAACAGTTAAGATTTTAAAATCAAAGCAGTTCTATATCTGCAACTTTTAAGAAGAGAGTAACCTTCTTTCCTCTCACAAAAATGCAATAAAAGAAAACAAAGTTTTGATTGTATATTTTTGTTGAATGAATTACTTTTAATAAGACACTGTAAACAAAATCATGGTCAATGCCCTTCATTCTTGTTTGCAGCTTTCTTTACTGTAGAAATAGAACATATTTTTTTCTATCCATGATCTCGCTAGAAGCAATAAATTACAAAAAACTACAACCCCACAAATTCTGTCTCCCTTTATCGCATTTTTAAATTAAAAAGAAAAAAATAGCGCTAAAAATATTTGCTGGGATATTGTCATAAAGGAGCTGAACAACCATATGAAAAATTTCAATCCTTTCAATGATTAATTGTATTTCGTATAAAAATAAAAAAATCCAATTTATGTTAACTATTCTTACAAAGTTTTTGTTTTAACAAACTTAGGACGTGTGTGAACTGGCTACAATCAAACTTAACTTAAATATTTTTAACAAAAAAGTTGGTAAAATTGTTTAAAGCCCAGAATAGTACAAACGTTTGACTAAAACCACAAATAAAGAAATTTAAAATTTTTATTACGGGGTTGCCACAAATGGGTTTAAAAATTTCAATTGGTTTAAAAATTTCAATTGCGGAATAAAAATTAAAATAAAAAATTTTATTTTTTTATAAAATCTTTATAAAATCTTAAGTACCTGAGTGTAGAAGTTAATTTACAATTACACGTGGCGTATATAATTATATATAAAATTATTTTTTTATATTTTTATTATATTGTGCCATATCTAATTATATATTGATCAAAGTTTGAATTTGCAAACGCCCCAATGCTGCCCCTATTACTTAATGTCTAAAAACTCTCTGTGTCTAGCTTCAGCAAAATTCGTTTATATATAGAGGTCGCACAAGAAGTTAATTTTTAAGAACTAGTAATTTTTCGTTCGAATAATTTAAACAAAAGGTAGGGTTGACTTTAAATTAAGTTGTTTTCTAAATTTTTACATGAAATTGCATAAGAGGGCGTATTAGTAAGTCCGTGGCTTTTCGAACTTCCCTCGTAATTATATTAAATGCAACACTGCTGCCATCAAGTACCACCTGTTAATACACTACTGTCAAATTTTGAGCAAGTTCCGTCATTTACTTTGCGTTTAACAGCTGTTCAAAACATACAACCTCGTGGTTTATTTTTTTAAATGGAAAAAAGTGAACTTCGAGTGCTCATTAAACATTATTTTTTGCGAAAAAAACGTCACTTAAACCAGGGAAAAGCTTGATAAATACTATGAGGACTCTGCACCATCGATTTCAAAGGTAAACAAAGTGGTTTACTTACTTTTGTTGTGGTAGCACAAACACAAATGACGCTATACATTCTGGCCAATTAAGGTCAATAAACCCGAAAATGTCGAAAAAATCCACGATATGGTGTTGGCCGATCGAAGAGTAAAAGTGCGTGAGATTGTTGATGCCATAGGCATTTCATATGGCAGTGTGGTTTCGATTTTAAATGATCAGTTAAATTTAATAAAGCTGTCTGAAATATGGCTGCCGCGTTTGCTCTTAATTGACCATAAACGTAATCGTGTGACAACTTGAAAGGATTGTTTTGAGCTGTTTAACCGCAATTCGAATGAGTTTTTGCAGTGTCTTGTAACTGTAGATGAAACATGAATCTATTCCAAAACTCCGGAGACCAAGCAGCAGCCTAAACAATGGCTTTTTCCGGGTGAAGCAGCTCCGAAGACGGCCAAAGCAACAGTTTTTTGGGATGCACAGGGGATAATCCATATCGATTACCTTCAAAAGGGAAAAACAATAAACGACGAATATTGTGAAAACTTATTGGTCCGATTTAACGAGGAGTAAAAACAAAGACCCTATATGGCCAAGAAAATAGTTCTTCTTCATCACGATAATGCACGGGCGCACACGTGTGCAAAATTCCATGAATTTGGCTAGGAATTGATACCTCATCCGCCATATTCTCCGGATTTAGCCCCCAGTGACTATTTCCTATTTCCAAACCTAAAGAAATGGCTCCATGGAAAAAGAATTAGCTCCAACGATGAAATTTTTGATCAAACACATGCCTATTTTATTGACCTCGAAAAATCCAATTTTTTGGAAGGGATACAAAAATTGGAGAAACCTTGGACTAAGTGTATTGAAAAACGAAAAAACAACTGGTTTTCCTTCAAAAAGTCACGGACTTATTGATCCGCCCTTGCAGCGCCCCGGTAGGCTAGTTGGTAGCGTGCTAGCTTATCAGTACGGGGGTCGTGGGTTCGATTCCCACCAGAGGCTCTGGGCTGTTTTCGCTACAACGAGCCGATGGCCTTTGTTGCTAGTGCTCGGTTAGGGTATTGGGATATAATTTGTAATTATATGATTAATATTAATATAAATGAATTATTGATCCGCCCTTGTATTTTAGGCAAAGTATCAAAATTTTCTGAAAAGATGTAAATAAAAGTTGAACCTGCTAAAACCTTATATGAACAAATTTCTCATATCTGATCTTAATTTTTATGAAGATTACGAATCTGCAATCACAATTGAAAACATATTTGAGGTTTTTAAATTATCCATGATTAGCTTATTTTGGAATTTTCTTCACTATCTAAAAACGGTGCCATCGAAAAATCCAATTTCTTGTACTTTTGCAACCTACTTATCAAGCGATTTCAATAGACATGATTTTGTTTTTAATTTTTGATAATTGTTATCCTTAAAAATGAATGTAAAATTTGCCCTTTTTTGTTTTTCAATATTATTTAGTGTATTAAAATTAAATTGTTAAAAAAAAATTCTGTCGGTAGACATATAATGATTCAAAAAAGAATTTTGCGCAAAGGTAAGTATAGGAAACTTTCTTGATGAAAATCGAAGATTTTTTTGTATTCGCGACGTTGAATTTAATTTTGATTTCATATTCGTAAGTCGTATTCGCGATCCCTATAATTATATTAAATTCTTTTCAATTTTTAACTTATTTAAAATAGGGTTGTGGAGCTGTGAATTCGAACTTTTTTTTTTACCACCTTAATGTACTGTATCACATGTATATCGAACAATATATTTTTATATTTGCATTCACATATTTAAGACATATTTATTTTATTTATTAATCATATAATTACAAATTATATGTTAATACCCTAACCGAGCACTAGCCTCTGGTGGGAATTGAACCCACGACCCCCTCACTGATAAGCTAGCACGCTACCAACTAGCCTACCGGGGCGCTCTATTAAAGACATAATTAGATGTGATTTTATATTAAAATATGTTTTGTTATAGTATCAGATATCATCAAATATGATTCAATATATTGCCTTATAACAAAACATTTTTTATATATTATATATGATATAATTATTTATGGTACAATTTGCAAGTATTGTAAATTTGAGGTTGTTATATAGGGTTATAACTTTTTCTTTACATTTTTTTCTATTTAATACCCTAACCGAGCACTAGCGACGAAGGCTTTTGGCGTGTGGTGTTATATTATGTATTCAGATAAGTACAGGAAAAATATAGTCTCATTTTTTCATATTCCAGAATATGTTGGTCTCATCTTTCTGGCAATATATGGATTCCGCGGCAAAAGAACTGCTCATATTTTGAGGCTAAGAACGAATCAAACCTATTTCAAATACCCTGTTCTGAATTGAAATGTATTCCCCTGATAGTGTTCCACAACGATCGCAACAAACGGTAGTGAAAAGGGGCAAGGTCTGGAATATCAGGCGGGTAAGGAAAAACTTCCCAACAACTATTTTCTAATTAGTTTTTAACCGGTCTTGCTACATGCGGCCGAGCGTTGTCATGATGGAATATTACGGTTTCATGTCTGGTGGAATATTCCGGTCATTTTGTTTTTGTCAATACTCGCTTCAATTGAATCAAATGTGTTCAGTACAAGTTTCCTGTAGTCCACTGACCCGATTTAAGCAGCTCATAATAGAAGTGACCCTTCTGGACCCACCAAATACATAGCATTACATTGGTGTCATAGATATTCGGCTTTGACGTTGATTTGGGCATCACATACGATTTCTTGCCCTTCGGGTTGTCGTAGTGGATCCATTTTTCATCACCATTAACAATTCAATGCAGAAATGACCTCTTTTGATGGATATGCAAAATCGTCTTTTAACGTCTCTCGTCTTTAATCGTGTGTAACCCAATTGCCTTGCTTGATGTGTGCTGCTGCTTGCAAATGTTTTGAAATGCTCCTTGAGTGACTCCCAATGATTTTAAAAGTTATGTTTGAGTTTCACAATAATCTTCATCGGCTGACCTGGGTGGTCTTTGTCCTCCGTGTCTCACCCCCTAAAATCGGTTTAGCATATTCAGGATTAGCTGCAGTGATCAATGGAGATGCTTCAAGACAGGTATACCTGTTTCAATTTTTAAAAAGAAATTTAATCTTATACAACTTGATCTGTCGTTTATCAGAAAAATTTGATTTTATTTAATTCACAAATATATGGCTGGATCTAATCTGATCTGAAATTTTTCGGATCACTTAATATCATACTTAAACCCCATATATTGTTGCATCTAATTCGCTCCACAATTTTTCAAGTCAAATAACATCAGCTAGATATTAAAGCAAATATGTATTTAAAAAATATCAAATTTTTTATAGAGATTAGACCTTGTTGAACAAACTCTAAATGTTCACACAGAAAAATAAATTGCGAATTTTGTTGTGGAAACTAATATTAATTTTTACCAACCGATTTCATTTATAATATCAGTAATAAAATGCTCTTGGAGTTACCGCGGATAGCTGTAAAAATAATTTTGTTTATTTTTAATGCTATATTACGCCTTGAATATTATCCCCCAGAATGGAAAGTTTCACTCGTTAAAATGATACCCAAGCTAGGTAAAGAGCACACGAAAGTTGAATCATTTAGGCCTATCAGTCTGTTATCAAATCTATCCAAACTTTTCGAAAAGCAACTAGTGAATCGATTAAATGTAGCTGTTGCTGAAAACAATTTAATACCCGCACACCAGTTTGGTTTCAGAAAGAAACATGGCACAATTGAGCAGGTTCACAGACTGGTAAGTGAAATTAGAAAGGCTTATGAAGAGAGGGAATACTGTTCTGCAGTTTTCATTGATGTCTCACAAGCTTTTGATAAAGTTTGGCATGAAGGACTACTCTTTAAAATCAAGAATATATTGCCATCTAATACACACAATTTACTCGAAAGCTATATAACAAATCGAAAATTTCTAGTTAAGGAAAGCGATTTTATAAGCACTCCACAAAATATACATGCCGGTGTTCCACAAGGTAGTATATTGGGACCACTTTTGTATCTCCTATATACTTTTGACATGCCAACGAATAGTGACACACATACTTTCACATTTGCCGATAATACGGCGATTCTAACTTGCCACAGTAACCCACTCGAGGCTTCTCGAATTTTACAGAATCACGTTTGTCAATTAGAAGTGTGGCTAAATCATTGGAATATAAAGGTGAATGAGCAGAAATGTTTTAATATTACTTTTACATTAAGAAGAGAAACTTGCCCTTTAATCCGAATAAATAATCAAAACATACCCCAACATACAAGTGTCAAATATTTAGGCATTCATCTTGATCGTCGAATCATGTGGAAGAATCATATAGATGCAAAATTAACTCAGATGAAAGTAAAAATCTCAAAAAGACTCAGCCTCGATTGTAAACTATTGCTGTACAACTCGATAATAAACCCATATGGTGTTATGGAGTTCAACTCTGGGCAACGGCCTCCCATTCTAATGTTCAGAGAATTCAAAGAAAGCAGAACAACATTTTACGATTAATAACAGGCGCTCCCTGGTATGTAAGAAATTCAAATATACACTCAGATTTGAATGTTCCTCCGTGAAATCTACCCAAAGCTATTTAAATAAACTGGAGACTCATCCAAATGAACTAGCGCGTAATCTACTTGAAAATCGCGGCCACCAGCCGACTTGGCATACTAGTACAAAGGACCTATGCTTTGAGAAAAATTGAGATAATACATGAATAAATGATATTTCGTCTGGCACTGGCTGGACTAAGTAACTTAGTTTCTAGCTTTTTAGATTTGTAATACTTATTGTTAGTTCACTATTTTTAAGTGAAGATTCAATAAATAAATGAATTCGAAAAAAAAAATTTCAGTTATAGAAACCGAATTTCAGTTGGAAATTGACCAAATTTTTTCCTGCGTGTAGTTTTTAAAAAAATGTGCATCCATTAAATATTTTTAGCCGGTCAATGTTGCAAATTTTGGTTACAAATACCGCTGCTAGAGCGTGGTAGGATTATAAAAAGTCTAGCAAAATCTTTTTCGTTGAAAAATTCGCAGGATTTCTTACTTTAACAGAATGTGGGTTTAAAAAGAGAATGCGAAAAATTTTTTCTGGTAAACTAATTTTAATGTCAAGTTATTAGACAAAATTTTTGAAAGCTGCAAGTGTGATGAAGTAGTGTCGTTTAGCTTTAATTTAGCCACCTCGCAAACGTTTTTATTGTATTAAAAATTGATATAAAAATTTATGTATTTATGTGTATGGAATTGTATGTATGTATATGCTACGTTCAAGACTTTTTTAAACTTCTAATCTAGTTTTCAAAGAGTCTAAATTTAGTCAATCTCACAGACATATATAAGAGTTAAAACTTTTTGACTCAAATTTTTGCCAGTCGCAATTTTTGAAGTAATTTAATTTTTTAAGTAGCCCAGAATTTAAGCCACTGTTCGTTATTATATAAATATTTTTAATTTGTTTATCAATTGCGTTTTTAAAAGTTTTTATTATTGCTCATACATATCCAACCCTTGTTTCAAATTTATAAGCTTATTATAGCGTGTCCAAAACAAATTTTTAAATTAACATATTTTTTTTTATTATTATTTTTGCCAGCTTTATAATCAATAATCTATAAATAATTTATTAATGTTGCACGATTTGTTAGTATTAGTATTAAATGTGAACAAAATATAGAAAAAACAACATCAATTGTGGCATTTTATGCAATTGCAACTGTAATACGCGCCTTTAAATCTGATATTATCATTTAAAATACCCGCAACTAATGGATCAAATCAAACTTGAAAAATGTTAAACAACAAATAACGTATATGTCTATTTCTTATCTTATATTGGGATAATTTTTATTATCTAGTTAGATATTTGTTGTTGGTTGTATTTGCTTCCTTGCAATCATGATTGTAAATCACAATTGTTAGATGGCAAAATTGGCCATTTATAATGAGATTAGTTTAATAAATTTTTTGTTGTAAAGGTGGTAGTGTGGGTTAATATGCGTAGTTATGATGTAAGTTTTGTTAACAGTTTCTAAGATATGATTTAATACGCTGTGTGTTTTTTTATAATACCACAAATTGTTATCGTTTTTTTATATAAACTACATAATCTAAATCTGTTATGATTGAATACAGGTCTAGATTATTTTTAAAACCTTTTAGTGGAAAATAGGAAAAACAAACATGAGCGTGGAAATTTGAAATTAAATTTTTTTCTAAAATTGGGAAATTTTCATTGCTGAAATTTCTTGAAATTAAATCATAACTACACTCAGAATATTATGTAGTTAACTGTTTGTAGTTTAATAAAAAAAGTTTTCCGTTCCATTTAAAAATGAAGGAAGATACATTTATTTTTCAAAGAAACATCTATATTAACTTTTTTATACATTTATTAGAAATTATTTACTATCATTTACCGATTTTTTGTCAGTTTCATTTATTTTTTTCATTTGTTTGAAATTTTATAAAAATTTACCCACAAAACGGAAAATTGTGGTTTATTTGTGTCCGTAACAGTTATTACAAATTTAAATTTTGTTTGCTGTCTGTTTCCAAAAAAAATATTCAAAAAATTTCAATTTGTTTTTTTATTTAAATTGGTTGTATATATACAAAATTTTTCAATACAATTTACAAGAATTTCATAAACACACATACATATACAAATACATTCACACAAAAAGTGTTTATAGCTTCATATGCATACATACATTTTGAATTGTACGAGTATATTAAAAAAAAAACAAAAAATACAAAAACGGAAATAATTTCAAATAAATGAAAAAAACATTTATTTTTTAAGGATTCGTGGGTAAAAGTTTGATATTTATTTTAACTGATTATATCAGTTGTTTCTTACGGATGTGTCAGTTGATTAATCAACATTTAAAAATAAATTACAAATGGCATTTAATTTAAATGAAAATTAAGTAGACCGGTTTTTAATTGAAATATCATTTCTTTTAAATATTTTCAGTTATTTTAACTTACAAACTTTTTTAAGTGTATACTCTGAAAATTTGTTTTTTAAAATTAAAATATATGATAGAGGGGAAATAAATAAGATGCTGGTATTTTGTCACAGCCAACCCATTAAAAAAAATGGGTAATATTTGACTACACTTCTTAAGAGCAAAGGAAACCTAAATTTGTAAGTAGAAATTTTACTTAAATTTTACAAATTTTAACTACAAATTTTCAATCAAAATTGGTTTACAAAATAAAACTTGCAAGGAAATGCCCCAAACGATTCTGATAGAGAACGCAAATCTAATTTCTAACGATTTCTTTGTGCCACCTCCGATATTTTGCAGATCAAATATAATAATTTTTATACAAAGAAAAAAAAGTAAACGGTTTTTAATCCCACACATTTGTACTGATTTTTAGTAAAAAAAATTATTATTAAGCAAAAGTATTTGCTATTTACATTTTAAAAATTACAGAATTTTTAAAAAATATTTACAAATTTTTTTTGCTAATTTCAGAAATCATTTTACAGATTTTTGAAAACCGATTTGCGAAAATTAGCAAAAAAAAATTAATAATTTTAAAAAAGTGAATATTGAAGGAAATGTTATTTCTAATTAAAACTTACACCCACAAACTTAAATTGCCTTAAAATGATACATATATTAATAAAAGGGATCGGAAGTGAATACAAGGACCCTATAAACCAGGATGAACAAACTACCAAATTTTTAGCCACCCATGATGACAAATGGTGCGACTACAAAAATATTCTTAGTCGAGACCACGAAATTCTTAGCCGATTTACAGAAAAACTAAGCCTCTAGCAAGGGTTTTACCAATTCAAACATGTATACGTTCACATCACAATCACAATGTACTTGCGCTACAATCCTTGCTAGGGGCTAAGTTTTTCTGTAAATCGGCTAAGAATTTCGATTTTTGTAGTCGCACCATTTGGAATTACGACATCATGGGTGGCTAAAGGGTCCTTAGTGAATATACCGACTCAAGTCTAAAAATGGGACATCCACTTAAAATATCACTAAAAAGTTTTTTAATTCTGTAAATTAGCCTAAAAACAATTAAAATTTGATCTTAAAAGTAAAAAAAATTGACAAATTTTTTTTTTAAACAGAAATTACCAAATAAAAGCTAAATGATAAATTCATTTATGTTTTAACAACTTTTAAGTCTTTGATTTTTTTCTTTCATTTTGTATTAAATAATAAAAAAAAAATAAAATAAAAAAAAATAAATTAAAAATTTTGTATTAATAATAATAATATTTAATTATTTTTTTGCTAATTTTAGCAAACAGATTTTAAATTCCGCTGGGCTCAAATTAGCAAAATTTCCCGTTATAACAGAAAAATTTTCAGTTTCAATTACAGACTTTTTTGGTGAGTGTACGATTTTTTATTATATTTAATTATGTTTTAAAATTTTTTCTGAGCCAGAACTGTGCCTAAAGTGATATTTCAGAAGACCCCATGTAATCGTAATATTTCAATGTTTATTTTTTAGGTGCCGTATAAGTAATATTTGGATTTATTAAATAACACTCATACGCAACCAATTCCTAATTATATTGAATCATTAGAGAATAAATGATTAAAGTTGGGCACGCTGACTATAAGATAATTTGAATCCAATTTCGGGAAGCGGTCGGAATTTCTGCAAGGGCCCTGATTTTTGTTTTATGAATAGGGCAGAAAAGAAATCTTAATTGTGATTTATTAAATTTTTATTATAATATTTATTATTTGTAATCATAAAAGATGAATGCACCATGGCCCACAAATATTCTTTGGAAGCTGTCAATAGTAAACTTAAAGGTCTTAAAAGAAAAGAAATACTATTTGGCGGTGCTATGGTCGTGCTGTTAGGCCTCTTTAGACAAACATTTTCTATGATTCCACGATCCACTTACGCTGATGAAGTAAATGCCTGCTTAAAATCATCCGAGAGATTCTTAAGCAGCCCAATTTTCAACTTCATTATTAAAAATTAGCAACGGAACTATGCATGTAAATCCATTAAGCCCAGTCGGAATCCAGGTTACATTGAGAGATGATTTGATAGTAAATATTTTTCTAAATTAACACGGCAATTAAAAAAATAATGACTTGCTAAGCCCAAGAGCAATATTGGCTGCCAAAAATGTAGATGTCGATGCAATTAACATTCAAATCCAGGACATGCTTCACACTGAAACGATTTCAGTAATCAATGAAAACGAAAGCGTTAATTGTCCCACGTAATGTACAAATTTATTTTAAAAAAATTGGGTCGCCAATTATTCTATTACGAAATTTGAATGCTCTTCGCTTATGCAATCATTTATTTCTACGGAAGTTGTAGGTAAAATTTAACATTATCTTCTAATTGCTTAATCATTTGTTTTTACTGATGTGTCAGTTGTAAACCACTATTTAAATTAAATAACAAAAACTATTTGCTTTAAATGAAAAGTAAGTTGAATATTTTTTAAATGAAATATAATTTCTAATAAATGATATTTTCTGTTATTTTAACTTACATACTGTTTAAGTGAGGAATCCAGAAATCTCCCGTAAGCTTGGCTACTTTTAAAAAGACTTTGTCGAACCAAAATTACCAGTTAGCAAGCTAAATTATAACTAGTAAACATTTTTAGTTGCACTACACTTAAAATATTCTGTAAGTTCAAATAACAGAAAATAATATTTAAATAACTTATATTTCATTTAAAACCCGGTCTACTTACTTTTCATATAAATTAAATGGTTTTTGTTATTTATTTTCAAATGTTGTTTAAATAACTGACTCATCAGTGAAAACAAATGATTATTCAGTTAAAAATTAATGATAAAATTTAACCTACCACATTCGTAGAAATAAATGATTTTTCATGCACAGTCTACAAACACATTTTGTGTGAATGAACTAATGTGTGTGTGCGTATATAGAATTGAAATAATTTTGTATATAAACAAATAATTTAAATGAAAAACAAAATTGTTTGATTTTGAATTTTCTTGAAAACAGACAGCAAACAAAATTTAATCAAAATTCATTTCGTGCACTTCGTGATTTTTTTTTTTTTGTCAGCATAATCGACGAAATGTGTCCACAGTCGGGAGAATTGTGGGCAAATTTCAGCAAACTGGGTCTGTGAAAACACCTGTGCATGCTCGCCCACTTCGTTCTGCGGAAAACATTGCTGTTGTTCGCGATAGTGTGTCATGAATTCGGCCAAGCATTTACCGTGAATGGTGTTCGCTATCGCGAGATGATAACGAACTTATTGTGGCCAGGAATTGAGGATATGACCCTGGACGATATTTGGTTTCAACAGGACGGTGCCACTTGCCACACAGCTAGCGAAACAATGGCTCTTTTGCGCGACAAATTCAATGGCCGTGTTATCTCACGTAGTGGCGATGTCTATTGGCCGCCAAGATCATGTGATTTGACACCGTTGGACTTCTTTCCTTGGGGTTATTTCAAATAAAAGGTGTACGTTGATAAGCCAGCAACAATTCAAGAGATAAAGGATCAGATAATTCGGCACATTAACTGCAAAGAACCTCAATTATGCCTCAGTGTCATCGAAAATTTGGACCATCGGATGGAGGTGTGCCGCAGAGGTCGCGGCGGCCATTTGGCCTATATTTTGTTCCACACATAATTAAACCATTCAAAATCAACATCGGCCCTTAAAATTTAACAACCCTTTACTTTTCTAGATGATGAAAAAACCTTTATAACTTTGAAGATCCGCCTTTGAAGGGGCGTAACTGCAAAGCCATGTTAAATTTTGCATCAAATTTCGTAAAGCGATCGAAGTTACGGAAAATTAAGAAAAAATCTAAAAGAAATTACCGAAAGAGTATATTTAAGCAAATACCAGGAAGGCGGGCTTAAATGGGGATTAGCTTGAAATAAGATCCGATTTTCTTTAAACTAGAAGACATTATTAACGGTCATATACAATATTCATATGCTAATATTCAACCAAATATACATACATATTAAATATTGGGTGCTTAACTTAAAAATGGGGGATTCATGTCAAATTTTGGGCGTTTATTAATAAAAACTGGTTCAATATACCGGACAAATATATAAGTGCTCAGTTTTTGAGTCCAAGAATGAATAAGGCCAATTTTGGATAACTGAAGTAAAGCGTATTCCATGAGAACATTCTACATCGATCGAAACATATGATAGTTGGACGCGGCAAGGTCTGGGCAATAAGGCCCAACAACTATTTTCTAAATGGTTGTTGGCACAAAATTCGACACTATTTCGTTCAATGACTTAGCGACAATAAATATTAGATGTTTACACTCCAAAATGTCATATAAGTTATTAAAGACACAAACCATGTGTAAAAGATACTCCATCTGTTGTGAATTTTACATTTTTTATGTTAAATATATGAAAACAAGAATTCATTTATATGAAAAAAAAAATAATAATATCACTCTAAATGTGCGGGCTTTTAGAAGACCTCAAATATTTTAAGTATTATTACTTACAGAAAATCTGTTAAGTACTAAAGAATTTTCCAACTGAAAAAAGTCTCCGAGAACATTTTCTTATAGAAAACTCTTCCGATTCTAAAGAGCTTTTTCAATAAATTAAATTTTAAGTCTCTCAATGTGTTTCTTTAGAAAACTTACAACAATTTAATATCTCTAGATTTTAAGAATATTTTTTAAAGAAGCATCTAGATTCTCAGAAGCTATTGGAAATTAAAATTTCAGATTCTTTTTGCATGTGTAATTCCAAATTTCTCTTGCGGCAACGTTGGCTTTGCGTCTTTTTCCAGGTTAGTTCTTTGACATCCCACAATTATTTAATTTCTCTTTTAATGACAAAGCCGTGTAAGTGTTACAGATTATTTCACTTTTAAAGCTGTTTCTATGGTATTTAATTTATATTCCCCTATTCTGTAAAAACAAATTCCCTAAAATAGTAATTGAATCCTAATATACTACAACCTACGCTTCTGTTTACATACAATTTGTATTTATTTACAATTATTATTTTAAATTTTTTTTATTCAATATTAATTTTTAGTATTTCAATGAATATGTTTATACCTTGTTCACATGGTATTACCACCATTGTACAGTATAAGTCCAGTGCATTAATTCGTTATGGCTTATATTAAAAATAATTTTGTTAATTTTGTTTAGTTTAGCTTATTTTGTATCCTCAAGGGACATGTTTAATTTATAACGCGGTACTTTTCTAAGTATTTTTTATGTTAAAATTTTTAGATTGTTATGTTGTAGATTTTGCCATATTACGTGTCTACTTGAACTGTTAATAGAACTCCCCAATATGTAGTGGTTTTTTTCTGTAGCCTTTTGGGAAGTTTTTATTAATTTTTTTTATTAAATAAATTAAACGTTTGTGAATTGTTACGCCTTTAATGCATTTAATGAATTAATATTCTTACTTTAGTCATGCTGGGATGGGAAACTAAACTTGTTTCGTATAATTTATTCAAATAATGATTAAAATATTATGTTCTTAAAAAAAAATATTATATCCTTAAGACTTTTACCACGTACATAAACCTTCTCGGTCCTCACAGCTAAAATTTCAGTTCTTTCTAAAACAAAAGTAGGATTCATTTTACCACTGGTCTTGAAAATTAAAAATATCACATTAAGGTGGATATAATTTAAACGATTTCTTAATAATATAGTAATTTTTAATCACTTTGTCAAGTTTTCTTTTCCAAATGCTTTACATCTGTTCGTCCAAAGAAATTTAACATTAAAATATATAAAAAGTATCATAAAGTGTTGCCATACAAGTTATCAACTAGATTTCGATAAGATTTAATTTGATTAACGACTAATTCATATGTATTTGCGTGCTGTGTGAATAAGTATATTAGTCTTAATATTGTCATTTGTGTAAATGTCTTTGTATAACAAATATTCGAATTGCATTTAATCATTGATCTTTATCTTCACCTCTTTTTTTAAATTTTTCTTCTATAATTTATTATATCTTTTGCTCTGATTCTTGAAATTTTAATGTTAAACCAGTTTCAGTATATATCAAATTGCAATTATGCAAATTAGTTGCTTTTTCATCGTTAAATGTCAGAGATTTTTGTTTTACCAATTTTCAGTTAGAAACAAATTTAAACTACTTTAAATAAAAATTTATACAAATTTCCGCAACAAATTAAACCACATTTTTTTTTGTACGATTTTAGTTCTGCCTAAAAAAATATCAAAGTCTACTTATGAATAGCTATTTCTTTAAGTTTAAATATTTGGTTTTGTTTAGGAAATATACGAGGGACGGTATTAAAATTTTTAAGTTGATTATTGTAGCATCTCACTCACTTCTATCACTCATTCCCATACATTAAAGGTGGTAAACCAGTGTATAATGATAAGAAAGACATGTGACTATATAAACATATATTTAAGGTGCGATGTCCAATTTTGTTCTGCGAACAATAACAATCCTGCAATGTTACAATATCCCGGAACCCATATAATCCCAATACCACCACCTTCAAAAGGGGACTCATGTACTACAAATTTCACATTTTGAACTCAGGGGTATCCAATCAAAATTCAATTCTGTGATGATAAATCCTGGTAACTCGTTTGAGATACTCTGGTGGTTGGTCCTCTGATGATCATAAATCCATTCACCAGTTGGATTCGGGGAAAGCGAATCTCAGTATGTTCTATCGATAAATTTATCTTCAATGCCCTAGTGGATATGGTTCTAGATATGTATTTTCTGAAATGGCTTAATATTGTACTTTTTTCCAAAGTCAGTGTGTTATAGTGGGGCTTAAACCCATTTGTAGCTTACAGCTCCTCTACAATAGGCCCACGAAAGGTGGGACTTAGTGGTTCGACTCTCGGTATGTTGATTTCATTATTATTTTTTGACAAGAATTATTCTTAGACATTACAACGTTTCGGTGATACTAATAGCTTTTCCTAGGAAACTAGGCCAATAACCAATGATACTCGCCTTCATAGTGAAAGGGTATATCTAAGTTTTGTCCGGGTTTACATTAAGTCCCTGTGCCCTAGCCCAGTCGTATGACAATTCAAGTGCTTCTGAAGCCCTCCTACTTAGATGTTTTGGACTTGTACCTATTAAGAACAGCGGCACACCGTATGCATAACAAATAGGATGAAAAACCTAACTGGTTCATGTAGATCACCCATAGTAGTTTTGATAGTATGCCAGCTTGTGGGATTCTACAGCACATCCCATCTCTAATACTAAAGTCGTTAACTTGTCATCTAATCTGTTCTCTAGCATATGACTGATCTAGTCTACCTGAGCCCGGTCAATGTCAAACTGGCCTATGGGCCTGATAGGCTCTTAACCCAAGGACGGTATAAAACTCGGGATGTACAAAATTCCAAATTCTTATGGTGTCGGCTAAGGTCACGGCTAAGTGGCATCGAGGCTGCAAGGCAGCAAGGCTAATCTTGAAGCTAAAAATTTGGCATTTTGTGCATCCTGAGTTTTATACTGCTTAACCGAGACATTATCCGTGGTCCTTGGTTGCAACAAAAATGATGTCAGTCTTATCAGTCGGTTAAACTTTGGATTTGCTTTCACAGCTTTAGTGGTTTATTAGACATGCAGAGAATATATGTATTTGGCAAGATGTGCGTGAATCAGCTCAATACTTTGTCGAGGAAAAGCTGTAAAGAACCTTCAGTTATCCGGGTTTGAAGCTGGGGTGGCTCAGTTAGTCCAGGGTTCCTCGTATTGAAATTTATAACTTAGAAGCCAATAAAAACACTGTCTGTCTTGAATTTGTTTTAAGAATCTTATTTATTATTTAATTAACACACTTTTAATATACAATTCACTCTCGACACCGCCTTGTATTAAAGTAACGCTGATTTACTGGTGATCGAGGAGCAGATCATCTCCAACTCCTGATTATCTCTACCTTGACATGCCCGGATCTTAATCCGTCAGGTATGTTATCCGTATTAATTGGATGTTATCCAATCCCTACACTCCAAAGTTTCCGATTTAAACAAGAATATTTGATAATGCCCTCCGTGAGTACCCTCTAAGCTCCTTCCAAGGGGGATGCAATACAATCGGCACTCACGGATGTAATCCGGACCCTGTCTGGTTGTTTACCAGGACCCTATGCTATCCGGTTGTAAAAGCAAAACTCTAATCTGTTGTCTGATGTTACCAAACAACCTTAAGATTACACCCTACTCTTTGCACTGAAAGTTTTTTTTCTAAATATCCTAAAATGCACCTTACCATCACTTTGCTCCGGTCTGCCAGCATGTTATTCTTGCTCGTCTGCTTAAAACACCATCACTTAAGAATGAGAATGCCTTTTATATCATGCAAGCGATACATAAATTTCTCTTTGCAATATTGTCTAGTTTCATTTTCCCCTTAGATTCCTTTTCCTTGTAGTTTTCTTTTTGAATGTAGTTTTTTCTTCTCAATGTAGTTTTCTTTCTCTTTGTAGTTTCTTTTTATTTGTAGCTTTCATTCTCCCTGTAGGTTTCTTGTTTTCTTCAATACGTGTTTTAACATTGTCGCCCAACTTCTTATGACAGCTTCCTGAAATGAAAAGAAACCCCTTTCCAGAGGGATGTAATCCGACGTTCTTAACGATGTGTGTTTCCTATCCAATCTGATCCTACAGCCTTAAAAGAGTAAAAGCTTTTCACAGCTCTTTTAACCGTATCGTCAAACTCACATTTTTATCGATGTTGTCCGGCGTTTTGACCAACCTTCCGGATACCATTGGGTCTCACATGTTGTTTCACATTTGATCCAACATATTGATTCACATTTAGTGCAACTTGATGTTATACATGGCTTCTAACTTGTTATCCCACAGTGGTTCTAGAGTTTTTTTTTTTTTAAGATAAGTTAGCAAAAGAATCCTTAAAGGTTCACCCCATTCAATTCCATCTACGGCTATAAAAGCGGACATCTATATCGTGTTTGATCAGCACGCCGGTTATCCAGGACCTTGCCTTGTCGGAGTAGACAGCACTTCTTAAACAATTTAATAAGGCTATTCGTTTACTTCCTTTTCCTAAAAATAGGCTTAAGAAGTGTTTAGACGTTTTTGTAGATAAATTCTATAGTTATGCGCCTTTGTATTAACTTATTTCGGGACCATATTATATGACTTCCCTCTTTAATTTCTTAACAAAAGCTAGTGAGCTCCAAAACTTAGGTGTAACCTATTTACACACACTAAAAAGAACTTCCTTACATGTAAATGCCGCTGCATTGATTTGTGATTAGCGAAGGTGGTGGCGTCGCCGAGTCAGAAGGAAAATAAATAGTTGCCAAGGATAGCCTCTGCATGCCTTCAGTCAGTATCGCGGCATCTTTCTTCGACAGTTCTGGTGCAAAAAGAAAGTATAATGCAGGTTCTCGGTCGAGTCCCCAACTGTACATATGTAGAAAGATTGGTAACTAGGGTCGTTTAGTCGAGATACCTTGCGTTTGATAATCAAAGGTTTCTACATCAAAATGATGTGAATTTTATACTTTCGGAGATGTTCTATCAGAATTTGTGTTGCGAATTTATTGGGGTAAGAGATCCTCACTTTCTTTATCCATATCATGAACTGTTGTCTGATAGAACTTAAAGACTTTGGTTGCCCAACAACAGACTTTGGTCTGCCTAACATGCTACATTGCTTTAGTATGTTGGTACTCATGTATAAAATAAGTGTAGATACATTTTTAATGCTCTGTTGCAATATTAGTTTGTTAATTTCAAATTCGAAATATACATATCAATTTATGTAACAATCCTCGTATTTATCATACGTTGTAATATTTCTTGGGCGGCATTTTCATTTTCACATTAAAGCCTGCAGCTGTCACGTTATATGAGTTAACAACCATCTTAAAAAAAAGAGTAACAATTTTTGAAGTATTTTTCTTATTTGTTGGTCGCCTAGTACTGGAGATACGATACATATTTCTTAACTTCTTGTCAAAATAATATTATATTTGCTATAATGCACACTACATACATACGATACGAGTTACTAGTTTATGCAAAATATGCCAAATAAAGTGTATATAAGTACCTTACAAAACTACTACTAAACTCTATGTCAATATAAAAACATTTGCTAAGCATGCAGAATTTAACTATTTGTATTATTTAGGTAATATTGGTCAAAGAGGAAGTTTGGCATTTAGAACCTGAATTCACAAATGAAAAACTTAAAAAATAAATAGATTATTGAAGGTCTTTAAATTTTGGTAACGTCATTGTAATTGTTAAGAAAATAATTAAACAATGTGTTGGATTGCCAAGAAGACAAGACTGGATTAAAATATTACTTTTGAAGGGAATTTTTTTGTCGTTGAAACTCTGCCTTCTTTTGGAGGTTTTAGCTTTCCTAAAACTTCCGGTTCTAAAGAAATCTTTTGCGAGATCAAAACACGAGTACATGTATATTGTATTTGTAAATACATGGAGGTTGAAAGCTGTTTATAAATAAATCAAAATAACAAAAAAAAAAAATCTCAATTTATACAAAAACAAAAGAAATCTCTAATAAGGAAATTATTCGAAAAAGTTAATTCGTTTAGGGAATTATGCGGAAAATTAATTTAAAGGGAATTAAATGTGAATTCAGAGGAATTCATTTATTAGGAAATAGAGGTTTTCAAAGGTCTTATTATAAATTTCAGAGTTTGGTTTAATCTTTTCGTATTGGAAAAAAATTCTCTCTAATATTGTGACCTTGAATTAATATTAAGTCATTTTTAATTTACTGGTTTATTGTGCCACAACTTCTTTCCATCTTTCTGGTAATTTTGGAACACCAGGTTGGAAGAACGACTCTTCCGGCAATCCAATCATTAAGCCATTTTATGCATTGTTGTTCACTTTAAGTGAACTTTTGCTGGGACAGGCCATGCGTCATCGAACGGAACTAGTAGTAGTCGGATGTCTGGAAAATACTTCGGGTGGGGTAGGACTTCCCACTGCAGTGTTTCCAAGTATTCCTTGATCGGTCTTGCAACATGTAGTCGAGCGTTTTTGCTTCAGTGCGCGGCTCAAACTTATGAGTTGAGCACGATAGCTTTCATTCGGTTTGAGCACCGTGAAGTACATTACGCCGCGATTACGCACCCATAAAATACAGAGCATAAGCTTCATGCAATAAATATTACTGTTTGCACTTGGGGTTATCCTAATGGATCCACTTTTCATCGCAAATCCCAATGCGATGCAAAAAAAACCTTCCTTTTTTGGCGTTCGAGGAGCTACTCACAAGCGAAAAGTCGCCTTTCGACGTCGCGCGGTTTAAAGTCGTATCGCACCCAGTTTCATTTCTTTTAAATTAATTCCATGGCTTTTAGGCATTTGCTGACTTTTCACTCATCCACTTCCAATTTTTCTGACAACTTCTGAAGCTTTTGGCATTCGTCCACGTAGAGTAATGAGTCCAAATCTTCGCCTTCAAACTTTTTGAGTTGACACGGCCATAATGAAGTAATGAAGAAGAACTCCCTGCAAAAACACTTTATCTGGTATGAAATTTGAGGCATAATCGAGGCAATATTTAGTACTGTTGTTTACGATTCAACCAAATAACACAAGGTGCCAAAGACGCTCAGTCCAAATATGTTGGAAACAAAACAAGACATCGGAAAGTGGAATATTGATTCATATACTAGTATACTTAAATTTTGCCTCGAATCTGTGGCATACAGTATCATAATATCGGTTCCCATCGACTGTTAAGTTTTTTTTTTACATATTTAATCTTTTTTTCTATTTGACGAAAAATTTGTTTGGCAATGTGGCATAACACACGTTAAACCTTCGACATAAAAACATATTTTTGGTTATTGTGCTGTTTTGTATGATTTTTTTTTTTTTGTAAATCACGATTTTTTGTTCGCTTTACTTTGAAACTGTAAGAGAAAAAAAAAACATTTGGGCATCATTATAGTTTTCAAATTTGTAAATTGTGGTATCTTGTGTAAATCACTTCTTATTTGAAGTTTTGTATTTTTTTTTTTCATTTACTTCATAAAGAAATATTAAATGTATGGCAATTACAAGCATAATTTAAATAAGAATACATGACGATTGTGCAAATACACAGTAGACAAGAGAGACAAAATTGATTGTATTAGAGTTAGTTTTTTTTTTAACAAACTTGTTTATTTAATGATCATTTCTTTAAAATATTTTTTTTTTGTGTTGTATGTTATTATGAATATTTGTTACATTAATTAACATTTTTTTTACCTTCTTAATTTAAATATTCAAACCTCTCATTAAAGTTGTGTTAAGTGCAATTTTGTGTGTCTATTTTATATCTCATCTAAAAAAGTCACACCTTGTTATATTTAAAATATAAACCAAATTGATTCAGATACTCGAAAAAGCACTCACACATATTTTACACTCATAAAATATTGCACTAAAATTAAACCTATATTCATAATCTGCTACAGTATTTTAGCCACAGAGAGAAGCATAATTGACTATGCCTACAGGATTTCATCGATTCTAGTCACTGACATAAATATTTAATTGGGACGACAGAACTCTTACTAATATAAACGAAGTACAGCGATGACAATAAATTTAAGTTGTCCTCTGGATTGTTTTGATTGCTTCAACTAAATTAGATATGCTTAACATCTTGTTCCGAGCTTTTGCAGTTAAAAAGGTTCTCGCGGATCTCAATGTCAATAATTGAGCAGAGTCGGGCCGTAACAGGTCAATTGAAAAGTCCCCGGCCTACCATACTAAAACACATTTTTTGGCAAAACTTGTTTTTTTATTCAACATAGTTCCCTTTAAGGGTGATACACTGATTATAGCGACCCACCAACTTTGTCGATACCATTTTTGTAGTACGATTTATCCTTTGCTTTAAAATGGGCCTCAGTTTCGGCGATCACTTCTTCATTCGACTAAAAATTTCTTCCCAGCGAGCATTCTTTTGAGATCTGAGAACAGGAAATAGTCGCTAGGGTCAGATCTGGAGAATAGTGTGGATGCGGAAGCCATTCGAAGCCCAATTCATGGATTTTCGCCTTCGCTTTCACTGACTTGTTTTTGGTCAAAAGTGAACTCGCGCGGCACCCACTTTGCACAGAGCTTTCTCATACCCAAATATTCGTGAATGATATGATGTAAACGTTCATTTGATATCTTTAGAGTACCTGCTATTTCATTCAATCTCAATTTACGGTCATTCGAAATCAATTTGTGGATTTTTTAGATGTTTTCGTCCGTAACAACCTCTTTTGGGCGTCCACTGCGTTCACCGTCTTCGGTGCTAATTTCGTCTAAACTTAACATACCAATCCTTGATGGTTGATTTTCCTGGGGCAGTGTCTGGAAACTCGTCATCAAGCCAAGTTTTTGATTCAACTGTATTTTTTCTTTCCTTTTTATCCATTTTTTTCACAATAACAAAAGCTGCTTCACTCAAAATGCTACAGTATAATATAATCATATCGATTTAATTCTACTAGCGCCATCTATGTGTCACACCGGAACTTCTCAATTGACCTGTTATACTGGTAGTGCAACGCTTGTTTGTTCATAGGCTAACATTTTTAGCTCATCATGCCATGCGACAATCTTACCATTATGGTGAAAGGTTGGTAATGTCCAGCCAATCCCAAAAAAAGGTGCACCCATTGAAATATGCTCAGCACTCTCAATGGTGACAGAGACTATGATTAATTATTATCTTGTTAAATACCTGGAGTCTAATTCCCTTTGTAGTGATCGCCGGTATGACTTTCGTAGCCGTTGTAAGGGAGGCCTTTTAGTATTTCTTTCGGAACGTTAGAATCTTTTTATTGAGATAGTGAACTTATCCCCTAAAAATTAATTTTTATGAAATAGAGATCTGTGTTAAAGCAGTTAATATTTTGTGGCCTTATATGTATGTGTTTTTGATTTCCCTCTAATTTATGAAGCTTTTTATTTATGGATATAAACTTTTTATAACCTAGCGATACGCGATCTGTTCTATAGTTGCGGCTTTAGTTATAACTCGAAAATAACAAATAATTTTTTAGAGAAAACCATAGGAGGTGTTGCTTAAATGGTGAAAGCTTCCGCTTTACGATCTGCACAGACTCCATTGGCTAGAAATCTAAAATTTAAGATAAGGTACTTTTTGGAATTTTCGCCAAGAACTGGAATGGGCAGCCTTCGATTTAATGGGAAGTCTTCCATTTAACGTAATGCCCTGCGTGGAAGATCAAATAAGGGAAAGTGGTCCCACTTATCTATGTATATGCCTAAATACCTACTGCTGCAAATTAGAAATTAAAAAATATAATTTCCAAGCAAGCAGCTAGTATGACCACACTTGTATTTCTCAGTAACTGAGGATGCCTGTATGGGTGTTCTACATCTACGAGAGATTTGAGACATTAAAAGAGGTGACCTACGAGGCCACACGCAGAAAAAGGGGTTGATGATTTACGATCCACTGGCCAGAGTCAAGAATAAAATATTATCAAAGCTGAGTTTTGCTAGGAATTTTGAGGTGATCATTTTCGAGTGGAGCATATGAACTAGCAAATGATGGAAGCTTAACTGGGGTTCCAGGTATGGTTTGCTGACGGTTCGAAGCTGATGAATGGCGCCGGCGTCAGTGGATCGAATGTTCAACGAGCTCTTCCGATGGGCAATTACCTGTCCAAATTCCAGGCGTAGATATTCGCCATCTATGAGTGTGCGGTGGATGCGGTGGATGCGACAAACTAATCCTAATCTGGTTTTCTAGGCATGAAGGGCACGTGTACAACGAATGTGCTGACCGGTTAGCTAACTGCGGGACCGTCATCATTTCCTTAGCCCTTAACCTTTCTGTGTTGTATTGGGGTATATCAGAGAAAATATTATGATGTGGAGGGAATCCATTAGGTACTGAAATGCTACCATTGGTAAGCTCCAGGCGGACAGATTCATCGATACATCTGGTGGAAACTTCAGGAGACATATCTCCTTGGACAGGGAAGACTTAAAGACTTTAACACTATTTTTTAAGGCACACAGTAATCTTAGGTACCATTTACGGATTATGGGTCTATACACCCAAAAAAAGATTGGTTGCAATTCGCTCAAATTCATTAAAATTTATTTTACTTAGAATTACCTATAATCCATTAACCCTTATGTGTGTGAACAGGTACCTGTGTACCTATTGCGTTTTCAAATCGAAATTGTTCATATAAGATTTTAGTCTACAATTTCATGAGAACTCCTAACTTTTAGTTATTATTATATTTTCATAGGATCTTATATACAAGATCAGTTTAGGGGGGCGTGGCATATCAATTTGCTTTTTGCACCCTTAATAGAGTGAATAGGTACCTGGGTACCTGTGTACCTGTGTACGTTTTATATGGAGGCACGTGAAAAAATTAAATAGTTGTTTTATAAACGTGTGATAACCTATATTATTTGACATGGTTTTTTAGAAATAACCTAAAAGAAAGCTTTGTTTGATAAAAGAGAGATTGTTTTACAATAAAAAAATTTATTCAAGGTTTATTTTTTATAAAAAAAAATTATTTAACATAAAAAAAAAAAACAATTTCAAAGTTTAATACAAAAAAAATATTTTAATATAAATAAAATTAATCCAAACAGTTGTTACATATGGGACGATTGATTGAATGCTCGTTACAAATCGACTTGAAGCAATTTTTGCAAGCCTTTCGAGTTTTTCTCTGCTTTTTTGTAAGCTTAGAGCATAGGTAACAACTTCCTACAACTGCAATACGGCCATTCTTATCTCGATTTTCTACGTTAGCAACAGCTTTTGTTGAAATATCTCGCCCCAATACAACCTGTATTACTGATCGACTGGAATCGATTTTTGTTACAATTTAATTTTTGACACGTTGTTCATTGTTATTCTTACATAGTTCAAAACTTAAATCTTTCAAAAATAGTCTGCGACGGTCAGTTGAAATAATGCTGCTACATTGATAATATTGAAAAATAATGCTAACGTCCATCGACAATAGCTTATCCATATTGTCAACACCTCCTTTACTTTGGTTGTAATAGGTTATAATTTCTGGTTTAGTAGCTAACATTACTACTGATTTTTTATTTTTAGAAACGTAGGAGCACAAAGTTGCGTCTTTTCTGAAGGCAAAGTTGGTGGAATTTATTTGCCTGAAATAATAATATTCGCTTTTATAATCAGTGTATCATGCAAATATTTGTTTTCATGTGTAAATTAAACTTACCTGTCTTTATGTGGCTGCATATATGTATGCTGGTAAAAATCTTTTGTTCTTTCTTACTGTTCCAACTAGTGTCAAATTCCACGACTTTAGCTTTCGAGCCAGTTGTAAAAAAGTTATCTATAGTAACATTTCTTCCGGAGTTTTTATATGGGCTAAAAAGGTCTAAAACTGTTCTTTCCCCTATATTTGTTTGACGCTCGCCTTCTGTTAGTTTACCTGTATATAATTGACCGTGCAAGGGGTAGGAATTACTTGTGTCACAAGCCCAAAATATTTTTATTCCGTACTTCTCACGTAATAAGGTTTTTATTTTTTTGCTGAAGATTTAAAAATTTATTTAAAGGGAAATCCTTTATTGAAATGTTATATATGTAAAACAAAAAGAAAAAGGGAAAAACCCAATATATACATTTATTGTGTGCTTATACATTTTATGGAGAATCACAGAATAATGCATTTATCATACACTCAAAAAAAGTTTGTAATGTCAGCAACTTGTTTTCTAAATTAAGCAAAAAAACTTGCGGAGTTTAGCAACTTCTTTGCTAATGTTAGCAACTTTTTCTGGATCCTGACAGCAAGCAAGTTGCTGACATTAGGTACAAATTTTTTTTAGGTGTAGGGTTTTAAATAATATATGAAAAGGGAAAAATCAAAGTCAAATTCTAATTTTTATCATTAAACGTCGACACTTTGCACAATAGATGACAAAAAATTACATTTCTCATACAATTTGTATGTAGGTACCCAGGTACCTATCCACCCTATAGAAGGTGCTTTTTTCCACACACATAAGGGTTAATTAAGCAAAAATATTGTATTAGGAATTAAAAATAGGGAAGAGGAACCACAAAACCATTATTATTATCCAATTATTGGTATTTCCAAATAACTTCAAAAATAAAATTCGGTCAGTAACTGCCTAGAGGCAACCATTTATTTAGTGAATGTAGTAGCAAATTAGATCAATCTATAAAATGAATTAAGATATTGTCAATATTTGAAAGTGTTAACTACAAATACGGTTATCATTATCATATATGCCATTAAATTAGGGTTTCAATGGAACCAAACGAATTGTTGCTGTTATTGATCATAAACGCCACTAGTGATTGTTAGTTTTGAACGTATTTTAAACTACATTTATTTTCCTAACAAATTAATTAAATTTAAAATTAGCCATCAACATTTATGAGTGTTTGTGGTATAGTGGGTAGAGAGCTAGACTAGTACTCCGAATATAAGAGTTCAAATCCCGGAAAAGGCAAACATTTAATTTTTTTTTAGTTAAAATTAAATATTAAAATGTTTAAATATCAAATAAAGCAAAGAAAGTTATAAGTAGTAGTGGTACAGTAAGCAAGTGTATGAACTATGAATCGGAATGTCCTGGTTCGATAACTGAAAAATAAAATTTTTCTTAAAATAAAATTTTGTGGAACGGAAAAATGTTTAAGTGGAATATACATATTAAATTAGACAACTGAATATTGACTTAAAATATAATTTAATAATTCGATTGTCAATAAATACGGTAGCCACAACTGATACTGTTTTCTGGGTGTATGATAGGGACACTTGCAAGTTCTTCATATTGGATGTTGAGACGGTTAAACATATATTCTGCATTTGTCATATGCTTGGCGTCACAATTCCTTTGCGAATATACATAAGCCCTCTTGGAAATGTGAAAATCTGTGTCTAGTAGAGTAATTGGCTTGATTCAAAGCCTTAATATTTAGGTAAAAAAAACAATTTTTTTCGACTTTCTAATTTAATCTCATTTAAGGTCCTTAAAAAATATTTCTTATACAAGTTGAAAGATTCAGCTAATATGAAACTGGATTTTGGAGAACTTATAACACTTATCGGTATTGAAACGTGAATTAATTTTGCTGAAATTGGGTACACTCAATAAAATCCAGCATTGAGTCCCTTACATATGAATTTGAAGCATTTTAATAAATTTCAAAATATAAATAAATGTGTAAATATTTTTTTGACTTCAATTTAAAATAAAATAATCTACACGCAAAGAAAAAACATGGTTGGGAGAATCATATTCGAAGAGCATCATATATTTTTGGGTTTATGATTGTGCCAAACATAGTCATACTATATTATAGTTATCATATTATGATAATAAAATATCCATACTTTTACCACAATATGGACCCTACAGTTATATTATGATCCAAAAATTACCATATTATGATTCTAAATAAACACATGATGTTAAATTTATCATAATATGATGGCATGTAATCATAGTATGCTCAGTGTTATTACATTATGGTCCCCATAACAATATTATGATTTCTGGATTATCATAATATGATCCATATAAAATCTTTATATAGAATCTTTTTGACAATGAACTGGTTTTTGTAAATAATATTACATGTATAAGGAATTTCGAAAAAAAAACCCTTAAAAAAATCTTCTGAAGTTAAAAAAAAAATAAACTGGATCTTAAAAAGTCAATTGATGAAATGTTTTAATACCACATGAAAGGTATTTTCTACCCATCTGATATTTGTCCAGTTTAGTAAACAATATATGATTTTTTTTAAAGACATTTTGGTTTTTATGAAAACAAGACAATACTCGTATTAGGAATGTAAATGTCAAAGTCATGTTTTATTTGATGTATAATTATTCATTGATTGTTGCCAGCATTTTATGGTTATTATCATTATTATCATATTTTTTTCATAGTCAGAATTTTTGTTACCACAGTATGGCTACAGCCAATCAGGATATAAAATAAGAGGTGCCAATCATAAAATAGTAAAATATTTACTATAATAATGATGGTAGCGACCATATTTGATGGTTAGACAACCAATAATATGGTTGTGACAACCATACCCGATTGCAGCAAGCACAATATAGTAGCAGTGATCATGTTGCAACCATGTTTTTTCTCTGTGTGTAGTTGAGTTTTTTCAGCTAAGTTACAACTAGGGCAAGCAAATTCGTATCTTTATATTGTGTACAACAATATGCATTTAAAAGTGTATGTATTTTAAAATTTTAAAAATATGAATTTAAAATTTTAAAATAATGTAAACATTTATTTTAGATTTTTTTTTTCAAACGTTTTTAATAAAATCATAAAAATGTTATTATTTTATTTTGTCTAATAAAGTGAATTTAAGTTACCGTTAACCATTGTTAACAATTTTATTTTTTTATTAGGTTTGTGTAAAAGCTGCGCCCTTAATCCATATAAATATTTATGTTAAATCCATATAAATATTTATAAATTTTATAAAAAAAAATTTATTTTACAAAATCTATAAATTATGCAAAAACCCAGTTTTTAATAAAATATTATTATTATGTTTAGAGATATGAACAATTTCGCTTAAAAGCAAAAGAAAAAAAATTTTAACAAAACAAGCAAGAATATGTATTAAAAAATTGATGACATTTTGTAGCAAATTTAATAAATCGCAATAATATTTGTTTAAAATTGTTCCATAACTACCGACAACAAACATGTATTTACATAAACTTCCCAGCCCCAATAATAACTAAAAATTTTCCTGAGTTTACTCATGCTTAAAATTTATACGTATTTGTGTTTTATGTTTTCTATCATTAGTAAGTCATACATATTTAGTATTTTACACAAATTCTTGTTTAAATATTTTTTTTAATGTAATATTTATATGTATATGTATAAAAAATACAGGGCGTTTCACAACAATTTATTTTCTACAAAAAAATTCTCTAAATTGAAAATTTTCAATTTTGATATATGTTTAATATTTGAAAAGTTTTTCAAGGCTTTTCAAGGTTATGCAATTTTTATATTTTTTTTTTGTAGTTGTTTGTAATTTTGGCTTGTGAAATGCACTACTTATTGAAAATTTAAAATATGTTGTTGGTATGAACTTATTTAAAATTATATTTATACTCAAAAGAATATTTTTTAGATTTTTTCTATTAAATGCTGATATTTTGACATTTAGAGTTGGTGGGTTGTGTTCAGTGTTTTTTTTTTGTTTCATGTTATACCGCTACTTAGTAGTCCAAAGAAAAATTGCTGTTGAAATTTAATATGTAATCGCACTTTGTGTAGAAGAAAAATTATAACAAATTACTAAAGAATATTAATTGGCATTACAGTTTATATATTTATTGAAAGAAAATTATATGTTAACTAATTTGAGTTTAATTTTAAGCTTAATTTAATCACAAAAAATATATAATCCATATCAGGTGTGTTGGTAAGTTTCAAAAAAAATTAATTACTATTAATAAAGTTAAATAATTTGGTACTGCGGCTTATCAAAAATTTATCTAATTAAGACCTGGCATCTTAAAATCACTTCTAAATTCCAGACCTCTTAGCCTGTGTGTACCAAAACTACTGATATTTTTAAATACATAGACATGAAAAATCTTTTTTTTTTTTGTGTATCAGCTCCTCTTTAGCTAAAGTTTTAAACAAAAATAAAGACCAATTTAAATTGTTTAAACGTGTGTAGGCCATTTAAATTCTTTGTTTAATATAACATAACGATAATTTAGTAAACTGTTAAATCACTGCACATCTTAGAAAAAAAAACACACATTTTATATGATTTTTAATGTTGCAGGCAAACAACAACAACAAAATATAATAAAATGTTAAACATCGGAGTGATGTTAAAGTGTTGAAAAAGTTTTTGTTGTTCAGTTTTATTTGTATTTGTTAAGTTTATCTACTTACGATTACAGCTATTAAGGCAACAAGTGCTTAAAAGTTTTCAAAAAAAAAAAAAAAAATCAAACATAAACATTATAACAAAGAGTTCATGCAAAATTTATAAAAGTATTATGCACAAAAATTACGCCAAGAAGGCCACAAATCTCTAAAACATAAGAGAATAAGGCAAATAATGTTTCAGATTTTGAATACAAAAATTCTTTAAATACCTCAGAATCTGCCACTAATTATGAGAATTTTATTTTAGGTAAACTCTAAGCACCATTTCCTAAAGAAAAATCCTCAAATTTTAATGATTTTTTCCCGCTTAAAAAACCTTATATTTTACCTACAGGTTGGTTGAAAAGTTCCTGCGCTCACCAAGAGATGGCACTGCTAGCTCCAAACTTTTTTTTTCTCAAGTTGGTATAACTGTCCTGAGAACACATGCAAAGTTGCAAGTCATTCCGTCAATTCTTTCTTTGTTTACAAGCCATTTGAAGTTGACGTGTCATTGATTTTTTTTAATATGGAAAAAATTGAATATCGTGCAGTCATTAGATTTTTTGTTTTGAAGGGTTTAAAAGTAAAGAAAATTTATGAACAATTGTAAGAAGTATATAAGGAGTCCTCACTTTCAAAAACGCACCGTTGAATTTTGGGCTGGTGAATTTAAACGTGGTCGTACCAGCCTTGAAGGCGATCCACGCGAAGGACGACCAAAAACTGCAACCACAGCAGAAATCATTGAGCAGGTACAAAATCTGGTTAGTGAAGGTCCAAGTTTGACTAAGCGTAAAATTGCTAATGCCATAGGCATCTCAGACGAATGAGTACTCCATATTTTACATGAAGAATTACGTATGAAAAAACTGTTTGGAAAGTTAGTGCCGCACACATTAACAATTCATAAAAACTGGATTGAAAACAAATTTCTCAGCGTAATTTTTAGCGTTTTAAGCCGAATAAAACCGACTTCTTCGTTTTATAACTATGGATGAGACTTGGATCTACCACCATGATCATAAATTGAAACAAGAACGTTTACAGTGGACTGAAGCTGGTTGTTCAGCTCCAAAGCAGGTGAAGTCACAACGATCAGCAAAGAAGGTTATGGCATCAGTTTTTTGGGATGCAAAAGGAATTTTGTTGATTGATTATCTCCAGAAAGCTAAAACAATCAACTCTGAATATTATTGCAGCCTTTTGGAATATTATTGCAGCCTTTTGCAAAAGACGTGGTTTAAAGAAGAAAAAAAAAATAATTTTTCATCAAGACAATGCACCTGCTCACAAAAGTGTTATGACGATGGCTAAATTCAAAGAATTAAATTACGAATTGCTTGAACATCCACCGTATTAACCAGATTTGGCTCCCAGTGACTACTATCTCTTCAGAAATCTCAAACAATTCCTTCGTGGAAAGCATTTTTCGTCGAATGAAGAGGCCATAGCAGCCGTAGACGGTTATTTTGCAGAGCTTCCGGATAAAATTATTGGAAGATCATTAGAACAAGTGTATTGAGCTTCTAGGAGATTATATTGAATAAAAAAATATATTTTGTAACAAAAACAGTATTCTTTCATTTCGAGAGCAGGAACTTTTCAACCAACCTGTATTGAAACAACATCAGATTCTCAGGACTTTTTCTTATAGTAAAAACATTAGATATTTTGAAATTATTTCTGTAAAAAAATCCAATAATTCGGAGTATTGGAAAAATCTCAATTTCTGAGAACGTTTTTAATAAAAACTACATTAAAATTTTAAAAAATTTCTTATAGGAATATTTTTAATATTAAAAACTCTCTTTAAGTCTCAGAAAATTTCTTCATAAAAAGAAAAAGTTCTCTAAATGTAAAATATCTTCTACTGTAAAAGTCCTTCTTATAAAAAAATCTCCAATGACTCGGAGTAACATATCGCATTGGAAAAATCTCAGATTCTGAGAATTTTTTTCTACAGAAAATACTTCAAAATGTTGAAAAGTTTTTAAAGAAATACTTTAAAAATGGAAAATTTTCTTTAAAAAAAAACCCACATAAAAAATATCCTTGAAGTCTCAGAAAATTTATTTAAAAAAAAGTCTCAGAATTTTTAAAATTTCCCATAGGAAAAAGTTTTCAGAATGTAAAATATTTTCTATAGAAAAAATCATTGGAGTCTGGGGATTTTATAATAGGGAAAACATGCTCAAAATCTGAGGGCTTTTCAATAGGAAAAGGTCCTCAGAATCGGAATTTTTCCCTTGTGACAAAAGTCCTCAGAATCAGAGTCTATTTCTATAGAAAATTTCTATTGGAAAAATCTTCAGGATTTGATACTCATAAAGAAAATAATTTACAAAATCTAAAAGTTTTTGTGTAAAACAAAATTAATCTAAGTTTTCTATAAAAATATTCCTTAGAATTTAAAGTTCTTCCTAATTATTTTTCTTAAAGAGGGCCTTTAAAATCAGATGTATTTTGTAAGTCCTTAGAAAGTCTAGTAAAAACTACTGAAAATCTTATGTTTTTCTGTAGAAGAAAGTCTACAAAATCTGAGGTTTTCTTTTAAGAAAAATTTTTAGAATTAAATGTTTTTATATAGGAAAAAGTTTTCAGAAACTAAGTGTTTTATAGTAAAAAGTTTTAGAATATGTTTTTTCTTTCTATATCAAAAAGTTTTTAAAACCCAAATTTTTGTCTACCAGAAAAAAAAAATTTAATTTTTCAAGTTTTTTTTGCTAATTTTACTTACAAATATAATAAAATTACACATAATTTTAGAATATTGTGTTAATCAGAATTTACACATTTCGTGTGTCATCATCTTAATGTGGGTAGTTATTTTATTAACACACACGTCGAAAATTTACTCAATTTATGGAAAAAAGAACAGTTTCTAACTATAAGACTTTAATATTAAAAACATATTTTTGTCAACATGCAAATAATCCAAATTTCTAGAGAACTGTAATAAAAATCTACTACGACGAAGATGAGGAAGCTTTAAAAAACGTTAACATGATGATGAAGTTAAACAAATAATAAAATTTGTGTAAATTTTGCAAAATAAAAGTATTACCAAAAAAGCTTCCTATTAGTCTTGCTGTTGTTGTTGTTTAATATTGCTGCTGATGGTTGGATGAATGTTGCTAATGTTACCGGTTGCGGCTAACCAAATGTTTTACTAAACGTGGGAGTTTTTGGTTTCTTTTTTGTACTTCATAAGATTCTTGTAAATTGTGTTGATGTTTATTTTTATTTTACAAATAATGAAAATTATTTAACAGTTTAAAGTTTACATTAAATTAAATACAAAACTAATGAGGAGTTTAATCAAAAACAAAAAGACTAATGTTAGTACATAAATAAATAATGTAAAGATGCTCTTTTAAGTTTTTTTTTTATTTTTGTTATTGTAAATAATAATTATGAGTATTTACATTAACTTAAATGTTGTAATTTTACTTAATTTTGAGTTAATATTTTCCTTGTTTAAATTTTGTATTTATCATGTATGTGTCTTAAGTCTTTTGTTTACTACTAAAGGTATGTATTTAATTATTGGCAGTTTT